>JARQOD010006455.1:0-42830 GCA_033576555.1 Oophaga sylvatica | reverse complement strand
CTGATGTCCCAAACAATCGAAAAGGGGATTCATCAGAGAAAATAACTTTACCCCAGTCCTCAGCAGACCATTGCCTGTACCTTTTGCAGAATATCAGTCTTTCCATGATGTTTTTTCTGGAGAGAAATGGCTTCTTTGCTGCCCTCCTTGAGACCAGGCCTTGCTCCAAGAGTCTCCGCCTCACAGTGCGTGCAGATGCACTCACACCTGCCTGCTGCCATTCCTGAGCAAGCTCTGCACTGCTGGTAGCCCGATCCCGCAGCTGAAACACTTTTAATAGACGGTCCTGGCGCTTGCTGGTCTTTCTTGGGTGCCCTGAAGCCTTTTTGGCAACAATAGAACCTCTCTCCTTGAAGTTCTTGATGATGCGATAGATTGTTGACTGAGGTGCAATCTTTCTAGCTGCGATACTCTTCCCTGTTAGGCCATTTTTGTGCATTGCAATGATGACTGCACGTGTTTCTTTACAGATAACCATGGTTAACAGAAGAGAAACAATGATGCCAAGCACCAGCCTCCTTTTAAAGTGTCCAGTGGTGTCATTCTTACTTAATCATGACAGATTGATCTCCAGCCATGTCCTCATCAACACCCACACCTGTGTTAATGGAGCAATCACTGAAAAGAGGTTAGCTGGTCCTTTTAAGGCAGGGCTGCAATGATGTTGAAATGTGTTTTGGGGATAAAGTTCATTTTCTAGCCAAATATTGACTTTGCAAGTAATTGCTGTTAAGCTGATCACTCTTTATAACATTCTGGAGTATATGCAAATTGCCATTAGAAAAAGTGAAGCAGTAGACTTTGTAAAAATGAATATTTGAGTCATTCTCAAAACTTTTGGCCATGACTGTACAGGGAGCGAGCTGCTCATAGCCCACCTCTCACACTGATATACAGGGAGCGAGCTGCTCGTAGCCCACCTCTCATACTGATATACAGGGGGCGAGCTGCTCATAGCCCACCTCTCATACTGATATACAGGGAGCGAGCTGCTCATAGCCCACCTCTCATACTGATATACAGGGAGCGAGCTGCTCATAGCCCACCACTCATACTGATATACAGGGAGCAAGCAGCTCATAGCCCACCACTCATACTGATATACAGGGAGCGAGCTGCTCATAGCCCACCTCTCATACTGATATACAGGGAGCAGCTGCTCATAGCCCACCTCTCATACTGATATACAGGGAGCGAGCTGCTCATAGCCCACCTCTCATACTGATATACAGGGAGCGAGCTGCTCATAGCCCAGCTCTCATACTGATATACAGGGGCGAGCTGCTCATAGCCCACCTCTCAACTGATATACAGGGAGCGAGCTGCTCATAGCCCACCCTCATACTGATCTACAGGGAGCGAGCTGCTCATAGCCCACCTCTCATACTGATATACAGGGAGCGAGCTGCTCATAGCCCACCTCTCATACTGTTTATACAGGGAGCGAGCTGCTCATAGCCCACCTCTCATACTGATATACAGGGAGCGAGCTGCTCATAGCCCACCTCTCATACTGATTACAGGGAGCGAGCTGCTCATAGCCCACTCTCATACTGATCTACAGGGAGCTGAGCTGCTCATAGCCCACCTCTCAACTGATATACAGGGAGCGAGCTGCTCATAGCCACCTCTCATACTGATATACAGGGAGCGAGCTGATCATAGCCCACCTCTCATACTGATATACAGGGAGCGAGCTGCTCATAGCCCACCTTCAACTGATATACAGGGAGCTAGCTGCTCATAGCCCACCTCTCATACTGATCTACAGGGAGCTAGCTGCTCATAGCCCAGCTCTCAATACTGATATACAGGGGCGAGCTGCTCTTAGCCCACTCTCATACTGATATACGGGAAGCGAGCTGCTCATACCCACTCTCATACTGATATACAGGGAGCGAGCTGCTCATAGCCCACCTCTCATACTGATACAGGAGCGAGCTGCTCATAGCCCACCTCTCATACTGATATACAGGGAGCGAGCTGCTCATAGCCCACCTCTCATACTGATATACAGGAGAGCTCAACCACCTCTACGTACGGGCGACGCTCAACCACCTATAGTAACAGGGACAGTCTCAAGCCCACTTCTACGATATAAGGCAGCTCTCAACCACCTCTAGAATCGGGGCACGCATACCCCCTCTCATATGAATAAGAGCCTGCTCATAGCCCTCTGTATAAGGGACGTGTCAAGCCACTTCAATGTATACGGGAGCGAGTGCTCTAGCCCACCTTCTACTGTTAGGCATTGCTCATAGCACTTCTACGATAACAGGAGAGGACTGTCAAGCCCACCTCTCTTAAAGGCCAGTGTTCATCACATCCATTGATTCCGGCAGTCTCATACCCCACTGTTATGAATACAGGAGGAGCTGCTTAGCCTCAATGTTAAGGGGAGCTTCTAGCCATTACTGATATCGGCGACCTTATACCATTCAATGATATACAGAGCAAAAGTGTCATTCCACTTTGCTGATACAGGAGCGAGCTGCTCATAGCCCACTCTCATACTGATATACAGGGGCGAGCTGCTCATAGCCCACCTCTCAACTGATATACAGGGAGCAGCTGCTCATAGCCCACCTCTCATACTGATTACAGGGAGCGAGCTGCTCATACCACCTCTCATCTGATATACAGGACGGCTGCTCATAGCCCACTCTCATACTGAATACAGGGAGCGAGCTGCTCATAGCCCACCTCTCATACTGATATACAGGGAGCGAGCTGCTCATAGCCCACCTCTCATACTGATTACAGAGCGAGCTGCTCATAGCCACTCTCATACTGATTACAGGGAGCGAGCTGCTCATAGCCCACCTCTCAACTGATATACAGGAGCGAGCTGCTCATAGCCCACCTCTCATACGATTACAGGAGCGAGCTGCTCATAGCCCACCTCTCATACTGATATCAGGAGCGAGCTGCTCATAGCCCACCTCTCAACTGATATACAGGGAGCAGCTGCTCATAGCCCACCTCTCATACTGATTACAGGAGCAGCTGCTCATAGCCACCTCTCATACTGATATACAGGGAGCGAGCTGCTCATAGCCCACCTCATACTGATATACAGGGAGCGAGCTGCTCATAGCCCACTCTCATACTGATATACAGGGCGAGCTGCTCATAGCCCACCTCTCATACTGATATACAGGGAGCGAGCTGCTCATAGCCCACCTCTACTGATACAGGAGCGAGCTGCTCATACCCACTCTCAACTGATATACAGGGCGAGCTGCTCATAGCCCACCTCTCAACTGATATACAGGGAGCAGCTGCTCATAGCCCACCTCTCATACTGATCTACAGGGAGCGAGCTGCTCATACCCACTCTCATACTGAAACAGGGAGCGAGCTGCTCATAGCCCCCTCTCATACTGATATACAGGGAGCGAGCTGTCATAGCCACCTCTCATACTGATATACAGGGAGCGAGCTGCTCATAGCCCACCTCTCATACTGATTACAGGGAGCGAGCTGCTCATAGCCCACTCTCATACTGATTACAGGAGCGAGCTGCTCATAGCCCACCTCTCAACTGATATAAGGCGAGCTGCTCATAGCCCACCTCTCAACTGTATAGAGCGACTGCTCATGCCCACCTCTCAACTGATAACAGGAGCGATGCTCATAGCCACCTCAAACTGATATACAGGAGAGCTGCTCTGCCCACCTCTCATACTGATATACAGGCGAGTGCTCACCCACTCTATACTGTTACAGGACGAGTGCCATACCACCTTCATACTGATATACAGGGAGCGAGCGCTCACCCACCTTATACGATACAGGAGCGAGCTGCTCATACCACTCTCATACTGATTCGGAGCGAGCTGCTCATAGCCCACCTCTCATACTGATATACAGGGAGCGAGCTGCTCATAGCCCACTCTCATACTGATATACAGGGAGCGACTGCTCATAGCCCACCTCTCATACTGATTACAGGAGCGAGTGCTCATTAGCCCACCTTCATCCTGATATACAGGAGCGAGCTGCTCATAGCCCACCTCTCATACTGATATACAGGGAGCGAGCTGTCATAGCCCACCTCTCATACTGATATACAGGAGCGAGCTGCTCATAGCCCACCTCTCATACTGATTACAGGGAGCGAGCTGCTCATAGCCCACTCTCATACTGATAACAGGAGCGAGCTGCTCATAGCCCACTCTCATACTGATATACAGGAGCGAGCTGCTCATAGCCCACCTCTCATACTGATTACAGGAGCGAGCTGCTCATAGCCCACCTCTCATACTGATATACAGGGAGCGAGCTGCTCATAGCCCACCTCTCATACTGATATACAGGAGCGAGCTGCTCATAGCCCACCTCTCATACTGATATACAGGAGCGAGCTGCTCATAGCCCACCTCTCATACTGATATACAGGAGCGAGCTGCTCATAGCCCACCTCTCAAACTGATATACAGGGAGCGAGCTGCTCATAGCCCACCTCTCATACTGATATACAGGGAGCGAGCTGCTCATAGCCCACCTCTCATACTGATATACAGGGAGCGAGCTGCTCATAGCCCACCTCTCAAACTGATATACAGGGAGCTAGCTGCTCATAGCCCACCTCTCATACTGATCTACAGGGAGCTAGCTGCTCATAGCCCAGCTCTCATACTGATATACAGGGAGCGAGCTGCTCATAGCCCAGCTCTCATACTGATATACAGGGAGCGAGCTGCTCATAGCCCACCTCTCATACTGATATACAGGGAGCGAGCTGCTCATAGCCCACCTCTCATACTGATCTACAGGGAGCGAGCTGCTCATAGCCCAGCTCTCATACTGATCTACAGGGAGTGAGCTGCTCATAGCCCACCTCTCAAACTGATATACAGGGAGCGAGCTGCTCATAGCCCACCTCTCATACTGATATACAGGGAGCGAGCTGCTCATAGCCCACCTCTCATACTGATATACAGGAGCGAGCTGCTCATAGCCCACCTCTCATACTGATATACAGGCAGCGAGCTGCTCATAGCCCACCTCTCATACTGATATACAGGGAGCGAGCTGCTCATAGCCCACCTCTCATACTGATATACAGGGGGCGAGCTGCTCATAGCCCACCACTCATACTGATATACAGGGAGCGAGCTGCTCATAGCCCACCTCTCATACTGATATACAAGGGGCGAGCTGCTCATAGCCCACCTCTCATACTGATATACAGGGAGCGAGCTGCTCATAGCCCACCTCTCATACTGATATACAGGGAGCGAGCTGCTCATAGCCCAGCTCTCATACTGATATACAGGGAGCGAGCTGCTCATAGCCCACCTCTCATACTGATCTACAGGGAGCGAGCTGCTCATAGCCCACCTCTCATACTGATATACAGGGAGAGAGCTGCTCATAGCCCACCTCTCATACTGATATACAGGGAGCGAGCTGCTCATTGCCCACCTCTCATACTGATATACAGGGGGCGAGCTGCTCATAGCCCACCTCTCATACTGATATACAGGGAGCAAGCTGCTCATAGCCCACCTCTCATACTGATATACAGGGAGCGAGCTGCTCATAGCCCACCTCTCATACTGATATACAGGGAGTGAGCTGCTCATAGCCCACCTCTCATACTGATATACAGGGAGCGAGCTGCTCATAGCCCACCTCTCATACTGATCTACAGGGAGCGAGCTGCTCATAGCCCACCTCTCATACTGATATACAGGGAGAGAGCTGCTCATAGCCCACCTCTCATACTGATATACAGGGAGCGAGCTGCTCATAGCCCACCTCTCATACTGATATACAGGGGCGAGCTGCTCATAGCCCACCTCTCATACTGATATACAGGGAGCGAGTGTGTAGCCCAGCTTCGCAGGCACACATGAAAATCCAGGAAAGTGCACTGGAAGGTAACAGCCAAAGCTTGATATGCATTCACTCATGTCACTCACATTTAGGCACACCCATAGGGGTATATAAGTTTGGTGGGTGTCAGCATAGGGAGTTAGTCAGTGTGTTTCAGCTTCCTGTCTTAGGACAGTGATTCAGTCAGTTAGCTTCGGGAGGCTCAGGAGTGAGTCATCCCTTGGATAGTTACCTGTCTGAGTTAGTCAGTCAGTTTGGTTTCCTGCTGAGTTCAGAGCAGAGACTTCAGCCGCCTGTCCCAGGACAGTGAAGTTCAGTCGACAGAGGTCCTGGACTAGGAGAATACTGAGGGCTGCTCAGCGAGCCCAAACAGGGAATCTGTGATTCGACTTCTATGCAGCAGTGCTTATGTTAAGAGCGGAAAGCAGGGCGAAGGGCACAGTGGAGAAGACAGAGCAGTGCCTTAGGTATTGGATTACCTGCACTAAATCACCGGTCACTGGGGACCGAAGCGTTGCTATTGTTTCAAGCATAGTGACAAGAAAACCAGAGGCATCTGGACTATAGGTCGCAGAGTGCAGCCCAAAGCGTCAATACGTAACCGGAGTCAGGTGGAACAGGGACTTTGAGCCTGATCAGCAAAAGTAAGGACTTAGTTTCATCATTAGAAGGCTCCACCACAACGTTGGCCGGGCAGTACAGCTACAGAGAAAGCTGGAGTTTTAGAGTTAACTTCGCTTCAGGCAAGTTGGACTCACATGTACATTGAAGTTAAGGAGGCCTCTAACCTGCTCGGCTGCTACCTGAAAGTGCACTCTCCACCCCGACCAGCTTCCCGGGATCTGCTTGAATCATCATCAGTAAAAGGTATGAAAAGGAACTACCTTGTGTGTGACTGAATTCTTATTGCACCCTGCATCATCATCCTCATAGACTTCCAGGGACCCGTCTCACCTGTGGGAGACTTACTACCAAGCTGCCCCATAACATCCCCTGTGAAAGTCCTTAGAGCAGCGCTGGTACAATTTACCAGAAACCGCAGGTGGCGTCACGAACTACCTAATAATCCCCTGTAAATATCCCCCATTGCACGACCGCCAGGGCCACGGACCGAGCCACCGCTACCAGTGACAACTCCCATAGATTTCCATGGGCTCGGCTCCGAGTACCCCATAGCCCTGGTATCCACAATTGTGGTGCAGCGGTCGAATCAACTTGGCGTCACGAACAGGATGCGAAACTTACAAGATAGTAAGCCCTGTGTGCCTAAATTGAACTGTTTGCTGTATGTCACTATTGGCGCCAAAATACCGCCATTTTGCCGCCAAGTTGGCGCCCTGAGGCGCTGGTGAAGTAGGTGGGCGTACCTTCGTGGGCGTGTACCCCCCTGAAGCGCGAAAAGTTATGGCCGCCCTCTCCAAGGCCTACTACAATGTGCGATCCAGCCCCACTGTAAAAGAGATACGCCTCCTCTTCATCCTCTATGCGAAGAGGAGGAGACGCAAGTCCCGCCTCCACGGAAAGGACCAGAATGTTCCTGTTGGATACCACAGTGTTACCTGGACCGAGATGGCGGAAGGACAGGAGAATCAGTGCCCAGTACCGGAGGACTGTCTGCCTGTGCCGGAGCTGTCCCCAGATCGGGACACCGACCCCGCCATGAAGGAGCTGCAAAAGGAGAATGCAGAGCTCCGCAAAATGATCCAGCGTCATGCCGCCCTGGAGATGACGGAGAAACGTTGGCGTGCCCAGACACAGCGGCTGCTGTGGGACGCAATATTCCCCCCACGGACCTAACACCGTCGTTAGACTTACCCAAGTCCCACATGAGGAAGGCTGAAGGAAGACCGGAGGCGACCACCGAAAGTGCTGTACCTGATCCCACCGATGGAGCGGTGGAGGCGAAGGAGGCTGAGGAGGTCCTGCCCGTTCCGGAGTGTCAGCCCGGCCAGGAGGCCGCAGCGGATTGCCGTTCCCCGGCGGGGACACCGGAGGATTCCTGTCCATCGTTGCCAGAAGTCGACTGGGACGAAATGGAGCGTATTGATGACATCACGTATGCCGTCCAGTGGGAAAGAGAGATGCAGTGTCGTAAAGAGGAGCAGCGATGCCGGCAGGAGGAAGAGCGGGAGGTGCAGCGGAACCGACAACGGCAGTACGAGCAGATGGTTGCGGACAAGGAGATGGTCCGCCGAGAAAAAGGTACTCTAAGGGAACCGCGGCGGCAGGGGTGTGTGACAGAGTTCCAGCTCCGAAAGGGCTGGGGCTTCATCAGAGAACCGGGCCTCTATCCAGGGGTCTTTGTCAGTCGCAGGGACGTAGAATCCCACCTGCCCATCGGTCATCCAGGGAGGGACCTGATTAACGGGGACATAGTTACCTACACACGGCACTGGGGTTTAAAGGGCTGGTATGCCCTCAATGTGTCCATCGTCAGTGACCCCGTCCCCGACGCCGGTAACGTAAACACTACCGAAGTGTCCCAGTCCAGAGCGTTCACAGCACCAGGCCGTACTTCAGCATCGCCCCCTGCAGGCCCATCGCAATCTATGTCGCAATCAGCATCGCCTCCTGCTTACTCAACGCAAACCAAGTCGCAATCTGTACAGCAGCCCAAGTCTCAGCCAGCGCTGCCGCCTAAACCGCCAACTGCGACCAAGTTAGTATCGCAAAATGTTGTGGCACCTGTAGCGACGCAATCGGCGTCTCACAAAGAGGAAGCACCCGGCGTGCCCCTAGTGGTTCGCACAAGAACTGTTGCGACCCAAACCCTGATAGCAGGTCACGACCTGTTTGTCATGCATTCTAAGGAGCATCGCATTGTTCCAGCCCCCAGGGTGGAAGACGTAATTGAAGTCTGCAAGAAAATGTGAAGACCGGTAGGACCCAGACAGGGGTTTACCGTATTGAAGCATGTATAAAGTTGAAAAAGAAAGTTTGCATAATTGCACTTGAAATGTATGTAATGTTTACATAACTTGCCAATTGCACTTTATTATTGTCTATTGAAGTTTTATATAGGGAGTAGAATACCCGGCTGGGTACCAGAAAGAAAAGTTAAGAAAAATGATGTTTACCTATTTTACATAGTTTTACATATAGTATACCCTGGTTGGGTAAATACCGTGAGAAGTATAATGTGAATATGAGAGTTAAATTATAATTTGGATATATGTCTTTAACCCTTCATGGACTGCGTGGCTGTGGACTGTGCCAACCCAGAACTTATCCTGTAAGTAGTTGCGCTTCGGTGCATTGTCTTGGTTTTACATAAAGCCACTACAATTAACTACCTCAGAAGAAAAACCCGTGTGGTGGGCCCAGAAAGAGGTCTGCAAAAAGTCCTGCAGCCCACCCAGGACCTACGTGGGAGGTTTTTGGTGCGGGTCCTCCACAAGTATTCTGTATATATGAGAATGTCTTGATATTTTGATACTTTTGTATTTTTCATATTGTACAAATTGTAACGTTAAAGAAGTCGTACCTCCCGGATGGGAAGAGTTATAATGTTTATTGTTAATGCAATACAAAATATTCTTTTTGTCTTTTACAGCCCGGGAGTGCTGTGTTTTTACCAAGGGGGATGTGTAGCCCAGCTTCGCAGGCACACATGAAAATCCAGGAAAGTGCACTGGAAGGTAACAGCCAAAGCTTGATATGCATTCACTCATGTCACTCACATTTAGACACACCCATAGGGGTATATAAGTTTGGTGGGTGTCAGCATAGGGAGTTAGTCAGTGTGTTTCAGCTTCCTGTCTTAGGACAGTGATTCAGTCAGTTAGCTCCGGGAGGCTCAGGAGTGAGTCATCCCTTGGATAGTTACCTGTCTGAGTTAGTCAGTCAGTTTGGTTTCCTGCTGAGTTCAGAGCAGAGACTTCAGCCGCCTGTCCCAGGACAGTGAAGTTCAGTCGACAGAGGTCCTGGACTAGGAGAATACTGAGAGCTGCTCAGCGAGCCCAAACAGGGAATCTGTGATTCGACTTCTATGCAGCAGTGCTTATGTTAAGAGCGGAAAGCAGGGCGAAGGGCACAGTGGAGAAGACAGAGCAGTGCCTTAGGCATTGGATTACCTGCACTAAATCACCGGTCACTGGGGACCGAAGCGTTGCTATTGTTTCAAGCATAGTGACAAGAAAACCAGAGGCATCTGGACTATAGGTCGCAGAGTGCAGCCCAAAGCGTCAATACGTAACCGGAGTCAGGTGGAACAGGGACTTTGAGCCTGATCAGCAAAAGTAAGGACTTAGTTTCATCATTAGAAGGCTCCACCACAACGTTGGCCGGGCAGTACAGCTACAGAGAAAGCTGGAGTTTTAGAGTTAACTTCGCTTCAGGCAAGTTGGACTCACGTGTACATTGAAGTTAAGGAGGCCTCTAACCTGCTCGGCTGCTACCTGAAAGTGCACTCTCCACCCCGACCAGCTTCCCGGGATCTGCTTGAATCATCATCAGTAAAAGGTATGAAAAGGAACTACCTTGTGTGTGACTGAATTCTTATTGCACCCTGCATCATCATCCTCATAGACTTCCAGGGACCCGTCTCACCTGTGGGAGACTTACTACCAAGCTGCCCCATAACATCCCCTGTGAAAGTCCTTAGAGCAGCGCTGGTACAATTTACCAGAAACCGCAGGTGGCGTCACGAACTACCTAATAATCCCCTGTAAATATCCCCCATTGCACGACCGCCAGGGCCACGGACCGAGCCACCGCTACCAGTGACAACTCCCATAGATTTCCATGGGCTCGGCTCCGAGTACCCCATAGCCCTGGTATCCACAATTGTGGTGCGTGGTCGAAACACGAGCTGCTCATAGCCCACCTCTCATACTGATATACAGGGAGCGAGCTACTGATAGCCCACCTCTCATACTGATCTACAGGGAGCGAGCTGTTCATAGCCCACCTCTCATACTGATATACAGGGGGCGAGCTGCTCATAGCCCACCTCTCATACTGATATACAGGGAGAGAGCTGCTCATAGCCCACCTCTCATACTGATATACAGGGGGCGAGCTGCTCATAGCCTACCTCTCATACTGATATACAGGGAGCGAGCTGCTCATAGCCCACCTCTTATACTGATATACAGGGAGCGAGCTGCTCATAGCCCACCTCTCATACTGATCTACAGGGAGCGAGCTGCTCATAGCCCACCTCTCATACTGATATACAGGGAGAGAGCTGCTCATAGCCCACCTCTCATACTGATATACAGGGAGCGAGCTGCTCATAGCCCACCTCTCATACTGATATACAGGGGGCGAGCTGCTCATAGCCTACCTCTCATACTGATATACAGGGAGCGAGCTGCTCATAGCCCACCTCTCATACTGATATACAGGGAGCGAGCTTCTCATAGCCCACCTCTCATACTGATATACAGGGAGTGAGCTGCTCATAGCCCACCTCTCATACTGATATACAGGGAGTGAGCTGCTCATAGCCCACCTCTCATACTGATATACAGGGAGCGAGCTGCTCATAGCCCACCTCTCATACTGATATACAGGGAGCGAGCTGCTCATAGCCCACCTCTCATACTGATATACAAGGAGCGAGCTGCTCATAGCCCACCTCTCATACTGATATATAGGGAGCGAGCTGCTCATAGCCCAGCTCTCATACTGATATACAGGGAGCGAGCTGCTCATAGCCCACCTCTCATACTGATATACAGGGAGCGAGCTGCTCATAGCCCACCTCTCATACTGATATACAGGGAGCGAGCTGCTCATAGCCCACCTCTCATACTGATATACAGGGGGCGAGCTGCTCATAGCCCACCTCTCATACTGATATACAGGGGCGAGCTGCTCATAGCCCACCACTCATACTGATATATAGGGAGCGAGCTGCTCATAGCCCACCTCTCATACTAATATACAGGGAGCGAGCAGCTCATAGCCCACCTCTCATACTGATATACAGGGGGCGAGCTGCTCATAGCCCACCACTCATACTGATATACAGGGAGCGAGCTGCTCATAGCACAGCTCTCATACTGATATACAGTGAGCGAACTGCTCATAGCCCACCTCTCATACTGATATACAGGGAGCGAGCTGCTCATAGTCCACCTCTCATACTGATATACAGGGGGCGAGCTGCTCATAGCCCACCACTCATACTGATATATAGGGAGCGAGCTGCTCATAGCCCACCTCTCATACTGATATACAGGGAGCGAGCTGCTCATAGCCCACCTCTCATACTGATATACAGGGAGCGAGCTGCTCATAGCCCAACACTCACACTGATCTACAGGGAGCGAGCTGCTCATAGCCCACCTCTCATACTGATATACAGGGAGCGAGCTGCTCATAGCCCACCACTCATACTGATATACAGGGAGCGAGCTGCTCATAGCCCACCTCCCATACTGATATACAGGGAGGGAGCTGCTCATAGCCCACCTCTCATACTGATATACAGGGAGCGAGATGCTCATAGCCCACCTCTCATACTGATATACAGGGGGCGAGCTGCTCATGGCCCACCTCTCATACTGATATACAGGGAGCGAGCTGCTCATAGCCCAGCTCTCATACTGATATACAGGGAGCGAGCTGCTCATAGCCCACCTCTCATACTGATATATAGGGAGCGAGCTGCTCATAGCCCACCTCTCATACTGATATACAGGGAGCGAGCTGCTCATAGCCCACCACTCATACTGATATACAGGGGGCGAGCTGCTCATAGCCCACCACTCATACTGATATACAGGGAGCGAGCTGCTCATAGCCCACCACTCTTACTGATATACAGGGGGCGAGCTGCTCATAGCCCACCACTCATACTGATATACAGGGAGCGAGCTGCTCATAGCCCACCTCTCATACTGATATACAGGGAGCGAGCTACTCATAGCCCAGCTCTCATACTGATATACAGGGAGCGAGCTGCTCATAGCCCACCTCTCATACTGATATACAGGGGGCGAGCTGCTCATAGCCCACCACTCATACTGATATACAGGGAGCGAGCTGCTCATAGCCCAACTCTCATACTGATATACAGGGAGCGAGCTGCTCATAGCCCACCTCTCATACTGATATACAGGGGGCGAGCTGCTCATAGCCCACCACTCATACTGATATACAGGGGGCGAGCTGCTCATAGCCCACCACTCATACTGATATACAGGGAGCGAGCTGCTCATAGCCCAGCTCTCATACTGATATACAGGGAGCGAGCTGCTCATAGCCCACCTCTCATACTGATATACAGGGGGCGAGCTGCTCATAGCCCACCACTCATACTGATATACAGGGGCGAGCTGCTCATAGCCCACCACTCATACTGATATACAGGGGGCGAGCTGCTCATAGCCCACCACTCATACTGATATACAGGGAGCGAGCTGCTCATAGCCCAGCTCTCATACTGATATACAGGGAGCGAGCTGCTCATAGCCCACCTCTCATACTGATATACAGGGGGCGAGCTGCTCATAGCCCACCTCTCATACTGATATACAGGGGGCGAGCTCATAGTGTGTCGACCCGCCACCACAATTGTGGGTTACCAGGGCAATGGGGTACTCAGAGCCGAGCCCGTAGAAGTCTATGGGGATTGTCACAGGTAGCTGTGGCTCGGTCTGTGGCCCTGGCGGTCTGGCGTATGTTGGGGGAATATTTACAGGGGATAGATTTATATACAGTTCGTGACGCCACCTGTAGTTTCTGGTAATTAGTACCAGCGCTGCTGTAGATCTCTGAGGGGATGGTGAGGCAGCTAGATGTCGGGTCCCCTACAGGTGGGACTCTTCCCTCAGGTCGGTAGTTAGGTAGGGATTGTGCAGGCATGCAATAATAACTCAGTCTCACACCGTCAGCGTCTTTCCATACCTTTACTTGCAAGATGATAAGGCAGGTCCCAGGGAGGCTGATGGGGTTGATGGAGGATGAGCTTTGAGGCAACAGCTAAGCAAGTTAGGGGCCTCCTTTACTGTCCAATAATGATGAGTACGACCAGCCTGAAGCGTAGTTCCCTCTATGATTCCAGCTTTCCAAAGCTGTTCTGCCCAGTCAGATTTGTGTTAGGAGCCTTCCTGCGAGAGAGCTGAATTCTTATCTTGTCGTGCACTGACTCAAAGTCTTCACTCCCCCTGACCCCAGTTACGTACTGACTATATGGGGCTGTTTGCCGCGACCTAGGGTCCGGTAAATCTCTGGTTTTCTCTTCACTATGCTTGTAGCTAATAGTGATCCTTCGGTCCCCAGTGACCGGTAGCAATGTGCAGGACTTTTCCAAGTCAAAAGCACTTTTCCAATTATCTTCCTTCCACTTTGCCCTTCGATTTGCTCGACTCTTAATAGATAGTTCAGTCTTTCTTCCAGTGGGGCACAGCTCTGACTAGGCTAAGGTGAATTAGACCACCTGTACCAGCCTCCACTTTCTGAACTGCTGACAGGCTCAAACTGGACACGTCTACTCTGTCCAAGGACAGGAAACTGACTGACTAGAAATCACTCCCTTCCACACCCCTGCTGGGTGTGTCAGAAGTGTACATGATGTCATGAAGAGACCTTAACTGTTACCTCTCCACTCATCCTCCTGGTATTGTGTACCAGGGCTACACATTCCCCCATGGTAAACGACAGCACTCCCGGGCTGTAAAATATAAAGAGACATTTTGTTTATGCATGAAAACATTAACAATAACATTAATTCGTCCCATCCGGGAGGTGAGGATATCTTGAACGTTGCAAACAATAACATTATATATAGAAATACAAATATTAAATAGCATTCAATAAATATACGGTATACTTGTGAAGGACCCGCACCAAACCTTCAACGTGGGTCCTGGGTGGGCTGCAGGACATCCAAATGCAGACCTCACTCAGTGCCACACCACACGGGTTTTTGGTTCAGAGGTAAGTCAAGGTTTCATGTGAAACCATTAAAAAGGCACATTAAGTGCAACTATTTACAGGATACAGTTTTGGGCTGGCTCAGTCCTCAGCCTCTGAGTCCATTGTTAAACGAAGACATAATAGGGAAAAACCATATATATATATATAGACTTTTTACAATGTTCACATAAATTCGTTATAACTACTGCTGATATCTAATGGGTAATTTCCCTTTTGTGATTCTCTCTGATCTACGTGGTGTAGTTTCAGGTATATCAAGTTGCGATCTGTCTGCACTGCGTAACGGCAAACTATAGAACTGCCTTAATCTTTCTATGGATCTGGCAAGCGTACTGATGGCTGGGCGGTGTGAGTCAGCTTCACCAGGGATCCCATAGTATGGGGCGCTGCTTCAGATGATCCATCTTGAGGTTCCACAGGTTGAGGTGTTGCTGGGATGGGTAACTCCTGAGCGGGCTCAACTGGCACCACAGGCACAACTGGAGGTAAAACTTCCTCTTGTGGCTGATAAAACTGCAACACTGGAATTATCACAGCATCTCCCAGTCGGGCCAATCCGCAGGAAAATCTCCCAGATCGGTGTGTATGACCTCTTCCTTTCTTTCTCCTTGATTGAGGACAGGGTTCTTTTCACAACGCTTTAAGTGTTCTGGACACAACTTCAAATGATCTCTGGACACAGTGTTGTTGTTCTTCCTCCGTCTTTACTGACGACACAAACTTTTCTGTTGTCATATTTAGAATCTTGTATGACGTAGGGTTCTTGCTCCCACTGTTATCCAATTTGTGCATCTTCCTTTTTCTTTTTAATACTACCTCTCCAGGCATCAAAGGCTTGGCAGGAGCATTTCGGTTGTAAACATCTTCCTGTTTCTCCCGTGCCTTATTGAGACTTTCCTCCACACAGATTTGTACTCTTCTGTATTGCTCTTGCCGATTGACGTCCCAGTTTTCAACAGCGTCGTCTGCCTCCGGTTCTACCACTCCAAGTTCTAGATCCATTGGTAGTTTTCCGGGCCTTGCTCGCATAAGATAAGCTGGAGTGCAGTTAGTTGAGCTTACAGGTATATGATTATACAAATCAACCAAATCAGGTAGTAAATCCGGCCATCGATTCCTGTCTTCCAACGGTATGGATCTCAACAAGTCAAGGACAATATGGTTCATCTTTTCACAAAGACCGTTGGTTTGAGGGTGGTATGGTGTCGTTCTAATTTTCTTGCACCCGTACATATGACAGAATTCCTTGAATAAATCGGCTTCAAAAGCAGGTCCCTGATCGGTTAAGACTTGCTCCGGATACCCATGCGGTCTACAAAGCTTGCTTGAAAGGTCTTCGCGGCCGTCACTGCGGTCTGGTCTTTCACTGGAACAACCACCAGAAATCTGGAGTAATGGTCCACCATGGTCAAGGCGTATGAGTATCCAGATCTACTCGGCGACAGTTTGACGTGGTCCAGGGCCACAATCTCCAGGGGACGAGTCGTCCGGATAGGTTGCAGGGGTGCCTTCTGACTACCGTAGTCCTTTCTTCTGAGACCACAGGGTCCACAGTTCCGACACCACCTCTCGATGGAGCTGCGCATCCCTACCCAGTAGAACCGGCATCTCAACAGGGTCTCCAGCTTTCTCCAGCCAAAGTGTCCTGCTTGATCGTGGTAGCTTCCAACACCATTGGGACGTCTGCCTTGGGGACCACGATTTGCCAGACCATTCATGGGTTCTGGGGTTGACGTATCTCCTGCACAACTTCTCACGGTATAGGAACAACCTGCTTTTCTCGTTCCACAGGAGCTTGGCTGACATAGGTGCATCCTTTTCCAAGGAGGAACCTTCCTGTTTTAACAACTCCTTGATGCGGCTGACCACTGGATCACTGTCCTGAGTCTCTTTCCAGCTGTGATGGGGTAAAGGATTTAATGTTGCACCATACTGCTTTCTGTGAACTCGATGCTCGTGGACTACCCCATTTCGATGGAACGCGGGTAGCTCAATTTCTTCCAGGTCGTCCGATTCTTCTTCCGTATCAGAGTCATGCGGCATTCGGGACAACGCATCAGCATTAGCATTCTTTCGACCTGCCCGGTACTTGATAGTAAACTGGTAATTGGACAACCGAGCCATCCATCGCTGCTCCATGGCGCCCAGCTTGGCGGTTTCCAGGTGCGTTAACGGGTTGTTGTCTGTGTACGCCAGTGAACTTATTGGAGGCCAGATAGTGCTTAAATCTTTCAGTAATGGCCCAGACCAGCGCCAGAAACTCCAGCTTGAAGCTGCTATAATTTTCCGGATTCCTTTCAGTTGGCCTGAGTTTTCTGCTAGCATAAGCGATGACTTTTTCTTGGCCATTCTGCTTCTGACTGAGAACTGCTCCCAACCCTTCATTACTGGCGTCGGTGTACAACAGGAACGGTTGGCTGTAATCAGGATAGGTTAAGATCTCATCACCTGTCAGGATCTCTTTCATCTTTTGGAATGCTTCAGCCTGTTCTTTACCCCAATTAAAGGGAGGGTTTCTGCTCTTTAGGATTGTCCTACCAGGAGGTCCTGTAAAGGAGCTGCCTTCTTCGTGTAATCTTTCACGAATCTCCTGTAGTAACCCGTTAGTCCCAGGAACTGTCGCACTTCCTTAAGGTTCTTCGGCTCCGGCCACTTCTGGATGGCAGTGACTTTCTCTGGGTCCGGCGCTACTCCTTCCGAACTGACGATGTGCCCCAAGTATTGTACCTTCTGTTGAGTAGATGGCATTTTGAGGGTTTCAACTTCATCCCGTACCTGGACAGGGACTCGAACACTTCTGCCAGGTGCTTCAGATGGTCCTCATATGTCTTGGAATACACGATAACGTCGTCTAGGTATAGCAGCACGGTTTCAAAATTGAGATGTCCCAGACAATTTTCCATCACTCTCTGAAATGTTCCTGGGGCACTACTGAGCCCAAACGGCATTCTGTCGAACTCACAGAGCCCCATTGGGGTGGTGAAAGCCGTTTTCTCACGATCCTCCTCAGCCACAGCCACTTGCCAGTAACCACTAGTCAGATCGAGGGTAGAAAAGTAGTTAGCCGTTTTCAGAGCAGCTAATGATTCCTCTATACGTGGTAACGGGTATGCATCCTTGTGTGTTATGCGGTTCACCTGCCTGTAATCCACACACATTCTCATACTACCATCTTTCTTTTTAACCAGAACTAGAGGGGCTGCCCAGGGGCTACAACTATCCCTTATCACCCCAGCTTTCTTCATATCATTCAACATTTCTTTAGCCTTCTGATAATGAGCTGGAGGTATGGGCCTATACCGCTCTTTGATGGGAGGATGACTGCCTGTAGGGATATGATGTTGTACTCCCTTAATTGTCCCAAAATCAAGTGGATTTTTGCTAAACACTTGGGCGTACTCTTGCACCACCCGTAATACCCCTTGCTTCTGGTGAGCGGGAGTGGTGTCCGTCCCAACATGGAGTTGCTGACACCATTCCGCCACCTGAGTTGCTGGGTCATTGTCCTCCGCTATTTGACAGGAGTCTAAGGACTCAGCCGGGAGAATAGAATTATTATCAACAGCATGTAGTTTAGCAATGTTGCATAACGGGGTAAATTTACCTCATCATCTCCCCAATTGAGAAGCCGTACCGGTACTCTTCCATTCACCACTTCTACTACTCCTCTAGCAGTCATAAGTGTAGGTCTATGTTCTGAATGGTGGGGTTCTACTACAGCTTGGTAATTCTGTCCTCTCAGACCTATGGCTGCCCTGCACCAAATGATCATTTCACTCATTGGGGGTATCACAATAGGATCTGAGTCAGTGACCCGTACATTACCAATTTCGCCGTCGGTAAGCTTCGCTTGCTGCTGACACACCAGGGCCCGGATCTCTCTTTGGATTACTCCTCTCTGCCTTGGTCGGGCAATCTCAGCGAGCTGTTGGAGCAAGAACACAACTTCTCCCAAACAATTACCGATAATGTTAGTACCCAAAATGATATTTAAACCGTTCTCCTCATTTACAGTCTTTACTACCAGAAGCCCTTGGTCTTTCAACTCCTCTCTGCCCACCTTTACATCTACACATTTTGTTCCGAGTACTTCTACAGGAAGACCATTCGAAGCATACACAGTAAAGTCAAGGCTCGGAGGTTTAAGACTGTCCATTGACCAGTACTTGGTATATAGAGCATCAGGTATTAGGGTCACCTGGGACCCAGTGTCTAACAATGCTGGAACAGCAATACCATCTAGAATAATAGACAGGTAGGGTCGCCCGCCCACATACCTGCGGTTCCAGTCTAGGGGGCCTGACGGGTATTCTCCTGGGTGTTGGCCCTTGGACCCAGGTTCTGCCCGTTTAAAGGACACTGTGTAGACAGATGACCTTTCCGGTTGCAGCGATAACAGATGATCTCTCGACGAGGAGGGTGTTGATCAGAGGTTGCTCCTGGGGGTGGCGTTGTCCTCCTCCGGGGGGGCGACGTCTTCTTTCTTCTCCGGTGCATCCACGGAACGTCTTCTGGGCAGTCAGCTAACAAGATCTTCCCTTCTCCTCTTTCCGCAGCTTGCAGGGCACTCATCACAGCGGCCAGATTTTTAGTCAGCTGGCGCACCTCTGAGCGCAGACAGTCCAATTCACTAGGAGGTGTCACCTGCGCTTTGGCTTCAGCCACTAGCGGGGAAAAGGGGGTTACTGCCGGTTCCAGAGTGACTTCACCCTGATGATGTTGGGTGGCCCCTCAGGTTTGCCCAGGGGCCGCAGCCCTTTTATTGCCATGTCCTTTAGGGCATCAAAGGTAGCATCCGGATGATCTAAGGACCACCAATTTACAGTTCTGCGTTCCTCTTGGGATCTCAATCCCTGTATAAATTGTTCTTTCAGCATTCTATTCTCGTCGATAGCATTTAAATTGTTAATTTGCTTGAGGGCTCTCAGGGCTCCCTGTAGTCGGCAAGCATAGTCCCGGATGCTGTCACCTGGCTGTTGTGAACAGTGATAGAAGGCCATCCGGAGATCCGTTTCTGTGCGGTCTTCAAATATGGCATGCAGCTTAAGGAAGATCGCAGGTACCGACTCCTGATCAACGGTATCCCAAGTCTCCACTTCCCTCTCAGCAGCGCCAGTTAGCTGCCCTATTAGCACAGCAGCTTTTTGTCTCTCAGGCATGGAGTACATTTCTAGGATGCTGCATAACTTCCGCTTGAAGCCTGCTAATGTGCCTGGCTCACCGCTGTATTGGGGAAGCCATTTCGCCCCAGGCATATATGGGAGCGTTAGTGGCATGATCGGGACTACCGGCTGGGTGCAGGGCCTGCGCCCCCATCTGGCGCTACAATACCAGACGGTGCGGGATTGGGGCCTCCGGCCGGGGCCGCACTGTCAGCCGGTTGTTGTGACATCTTAGCGCCCCCTTGGTTAAACGGAGCCTACCGGTTTCAGACGCTGCTATTTCACAGGCACCGCAGTGGGAACAGGACCTTCGTCGCAGGCGCTCTGATGTCAGAGCGTTCACTTCCTGTTGCAGGACCTGCCGATGAGTCAGAGCCGGGGGCGTGTCCAAGACTTTGCGCGCTCTTTCAGGTACGCCCACCTTCTTCTCCAGCGCCTGAGGGCGCGAATATGGCGACAAAAATGGCGATTTTGGCGCCAAAAGTGCAAACAGTCCTTTTTCACAAAAACACTCCACAGGCACACAGGGCTCGCAATGCTGCAAGTTTCGTATCCTGTTCGTGACGCCAAATTTTGTGTCGACCCGCCACCACAATTGTGGGTTACCAGGGCAATGGGGTACTCAGAGCCGAGCCCGTAGAAGTCTATGGGGATTGTCACAGGTAGCTGTGGCTCGGTCTGTGGCCCTGGCGGTCTGGCGTATGTTGGGGGAATATTTACAGGGGATAGATTTATATACAGTTCGTGACGCCACCTGTAGTATTCTGGTAATTAGCACCAGCGCTGCTGTAGATCTCTGAGGGGATGGTGAGGCAGCTAGATGTCGGGTCCCCTACAGGTGGGACTCTTCCCTCAGGTAGGTAGTTAGGTAGGGATTGTGCAGGCATGCAATAATAACTCAGTCTCACACCGTCAGCGTCTTTCCATACCTTTACTTGCAAGATGATAAGGCAGGTCCCAGGGAGGCTGATGGGGTTGATGGAGGATGAGCTTTGAGGCAACAGCTAAGCAAGTTAGGGGCCTCCTTTACTGTCCAATAATGATGAGTACGACCAGCCTGAAGCGTAGTTCCCTCTATGATTCCAGCTTTCCAAAGCTGTTCTGCCCAGTCAGATTTGTGTTAGGAGCCTTCCTGCGAGAGAGCTGAATTCTTATCTTGTCGTGCACTGACTCAAAGTCTTCACTCCCCCTGACCCCAGTTACGTACTGACTATATGGGGCTGTTTGCCGCGACCTAGGGTCCGGTAAATCTCTGGTTTTCTCTTCACTATGCTTGTAGCTAATAGTGATCCTTCGGTCCCAGTGACCGGTAGCAATGTGCAGGACTTTTCCAAGTCAAAAGCACTTTTCCAATTATCTTCCTTCCACTTTGCCCTTCGATTTGCTCGACTCTTAATAGATAGTTCAGTCTTTCTTCCAGTGGGGCACAGCTCTGACTAGGCTAAGGTGAATTAGACCACCTGTACCAGCCTCCACTTTCTGAACTGCTGACAGGCTCAAACTGGACACGTCTACTCTGTCCAAGGACAGGAAACTGACTGACTAAAATCACTCCCTTCCACACCCCTGCTGGGTGTGTCAGAAGTGTACATGATGTCATGAAGAGACCTTAACTGTTACCTCTCCACTCATCCTCCTGGTACTGTGTACCAGGGCTACACATTAGCCCACCTCTCATACTGATATACAGGGGGCGAGCTGCTCATAGCCCACCTCTCATACTGATCTACAGGGGGCGAGCTGCTCATAGCCCACCACTCATACTGATATACAGGGAGCGAGCTGCTCATAGCCCAGCTCTCATACTGATATACAGGGAGCGAGCTGCTCATAGCCCACCTCTCATACTGATATACAGGGGGCGAGCTGCTCATAGCCCACCTCTCATACTGATATACAGGGGGCGAGCTGCTCATAGCCCAGCTCTCATACTAATATACAGGGAGCGAGCTGCTCATAGCCCACCTCTCATACTGATATACAGGGAGCGAGCTGCTCATAGCCCACCTCTCATACTGATATACAGGGAGCGAGCTGCTCATAGCCCACCTCCCATACTGATATACAGTGAGCGAGCTGCTCATAGCCCACCTCCCATACTGATATACAGTGAGCGAGCTGCTCATAGCCCACCTCTCATACTGATATACAGTGAGCGAGCTGCTCATAGCCCACCTCTCATACTGATATACAGGGGGCGAGCTGCTCATAGCCCACCTCTCATACTGATATACAGGGGGCGAGCTGCTCATAGCCCACCTCTCATACTGATATACAGGGAGCGAGCTGCTCATAGCCCACCTCTCATACTGATATACAGGGAGCGAGCTGCTCATAGCCCAGCTCTCATACTGATATACAGGGAGCAAGCAGCTCATAGCCCACCTCTCATACTGATATACAGGGAGCGAGCTGCTCATAGCCCACCTCTCATACTGATATACAGGGAGCGAGCTGCTCATAGCCCACCTCTCATACTGATATACAGGGAGCGAGCTGCTCATAGCCCACCTCTCATACTGATATACAGGGAGCGAGCTGCTCATAGCCCACCTCTCATACTGATATACAGGGAGCGAGCTGCACATAGTCCACCTCTCATACTGAAATACAGGGAGCGAGCTGCTCATAGCCCACCTCTCATACTGATATACAGGGAGCAGCTGCTCATAGCCCACCTCTCATACTGATATACAGGGAGCGAGCTGCTCATAGCCCACCTCTCATACTGATATACAGGGAGCGAGCTGCTCATAGCCCACCTCTCATACTGATATACAGGGAGCGAGCTGCTCATAGCCCACCTCTCATACTGATATACAGGGAACGAGCTGCTCATAGCCCACTTCTCATACTGATATACAGGGAGCGAGCTGCTCATAGCCCACCTCTCATACTGATATACAGGGAGCGAGCTGCTCATAGCGCACCTCTCATACTGATATACAGGGAGCGAGCTGCTCATAGCCCACCTCTCATACTGATATACAGGGAGCGAGCTGCTCATAGCCCACCTCTCATACTGATATACAGGGAGCGAGCTGCTCATAGCCCACCTCTCATACTGATATACAGGGAGCGAGCTGCTCATAGCCCACCTCTCATACTGATATACAGGGAGCGAGCTGCTCATAGCCCACCTCTCATACTGATATACAAGAGCGAGCTGCTCATAGCCCACCTCTCATACTGATATACAGGGAGCGAGCTGCTCATAGCCCACCTCTCATACTGATATACAGGGAGCGAGCTGCTCATAGCCCACCTCTCATACTGATATACAAGGAGCGAGCTGCTCATAGCCCACCTCTCATACTGATATACAGGGAGCGAGCTGCTCATAGCCCACCTCTCATACTGATATACAGGGAGCGAGCTGCTCATAGCCCACCTCTCATACTGATATACAGGGAGCGAGCTGCTCATAGCCCACCTCTCATACTGATATACAGGGAGCGAGCTGCTCATAGCCCACCACTCATACTGATATACAGGGAGCGAGCTGCTCATAGCCCAGCTCTCATACTGATATACAGGGGGCGAGCTGCTCATAGCCCACCTCTCATACTGATATACAGGGAGCGAGCTGCTCATAGCCCACCTCTCATACTGATATACAGGGAGCGAGCTGCTCATAGCCCAGCTCTCATACTGATATACAGGGGGCGAGCTGCTCATAGCCCACCTCTCAAACTGATATACAGGGAGCTAGCTGCTCATAGCCCACCTCTCATACTGATCTACAGGGAGCGAGCTGCTCATAGCCCAGCTCTCATACTGATATACAGGGAGCGAGCTGCTCATAGCCCAGCTCTCATACTGATATACAGGGAGCGAGCTGCTCATAGCCCACCTCTCATACTGATATACAGGGAGCGAGCTGCTCATAGCCCACCTCTCATACTGATCTACAGGGAGCGAGCTGCTCATAGCCCAGCTCTCATACTGATCTACAGGGAGCGAGCTGCTCATAGCCCACCTCTCAAACTGATATACAGGGAGCGAGCTGCTCATAGCCCACTCTCAAACTGATATACAGGGAGCTAGCTGCTCATAGCCCACCTCTCATACTGATCTACAGGGAGCTAGCTGCTCATAGCCCACCTCTCATACTGATATACAGGGAGCGAGCTGCTCATAGCCCACCTCTCATACTGATCTACAGAGAGCGAGCTGCTCATAGCCCAGCTCTCATACTGATATACAGGGGGCGAGCTGCTCATAGCCCACCTCTCAAACTGATATACAGGGAGCTAGCTGCTCATAGCCCACCTCTCATACTGATCTACAGGGAGCGAGCTGCTCATAGCCCAGCTCTCATACTGATATACAGGGAGCGAGCTGCTCATAGCCCAGCTCTCATACTGATATACAGGGAGCGAGCTGCTCATAGCCCACCTCTCATACTGATATACAGGGAGCGAGCTGCTCATAGCCCACCTCTCATACTGATCTACAGGGAGCGAGCTGCTCATAGCCCAGCTCTCATACTGATCTACAGGGAGCGAGCTGCTCATAGCCCACCTCTCAAACTGATATACAGGGAGCGAGCTGCTCATAGCCCACCTCTCAACTGATATACAGGGAGCGAGCTGCTCATAGCCCACCTCTCATACTGATATCTACAGGGAGCAGCTGCTCATAGCCCACCTCTCAATACTGATATACAGGGAGCTGAGCTGCTCATAGCCCACCTCTCATATGATCTACAGGGAGCGAGCTGCTCATAGCCCAGCTCTCATACTGATTACAGGGAGCGAGCTGCTCATAGCCCACTCTCATACTGATATACAGGGAGCGAGCTGCTCATAGCCCACCTCTCATACTGATATACAGGGAGCGAGCTGCTCATAGCCACCTCTCATACTGATCTACAGGGAGCGAGCTGCTCATAGCCACTCTCATACTGATATACAGGGAGCGAGCTGCTCATAGCCCACCTCTCATACTGATATACAGGGAGCGAGCTGTCATAGCCCACCTCTCATACTGATATACAGGGAGCGAGCTGCTCATAGCCCACCTCTCATACTGATATACAGGGAGCGAGCTGCTCATAGCCCACCTCTCATACTGATATACAGGGAGCGAGCTGCTCATAGCCCACCTCTCATACTGATATACAGGGAGCGAGCTGCTCATAGCCCACCTCTCATACTGATATACAGGAGCGAGCTGCTCATAGCCCACTCTTACTGATATACAAGGGAGCGAGCTGCTCATAGCCCACCTCTCATACTGATATACAGGGAGCGAGCTGCTCATAGCCCACCTCATACTGATATACAGGGAGCGAGCTGCTCATAGCCACCTCTCATACTGATATACAAGGGAGCGAGCTGCTCATAGCCCACCTCTCATACTGATATACAGGGAGCGAGCTGCTCATAGCCCACCTCTCATACTGATATACAGGGAGCGAGCTGCTCATAGCCCACCTCTCATACTGATATACAGGGAGCGAGCTGCTCATAGCCCACTCTCATACTGATATACAGGGAGCGAGCTGCTCATAGCCCACCTCTCATACTGATATACAGGGAGCGAGCTGCTCATAGCCCACTCTCATACTGATATACAGGGAGCGAGCTGCTCATAGCCCACTCTCATACTGATATACAGGGAGCGAGCTGCTCATAGCCCACCTTCATACTGATATACAGGGAGCGAGCTGCTCATAGCCCACCTCTCATACTGATATACAGGGAGCGAGCTGCTCATAGCCCACCCTCATACTGATATACAGGGAGCGAGCTGCTCATAGCCCAGCTCTCATACTGATATACAGGGAGCGAGCTGCTCATAGCCCACCTCTCATACTGATATACAGGGAGCGAGCTGCTCATAGCCCACCTCTCATACTGATATACAGGGGCGAGCTGCTCATAGCCCACTCTCATACTGATATACAGGGGCGAGCTGCTCATAGCCCATCTCAAACTGATATACAGGAGCTAGCTGTCATAGCCCCTCATATGATCTACAGGAGGAGCTGCTCATATGCCACTCTCATACTGATATACAGGAGCGAGCTGCTCATAGCCACCTCATAGCTGATATACAGGGAGCGAGCTGCTCTAGCCACTTCATACTGATATACAGGGAGCGAGCTGCTCATAGCCCACCTCTCATACTGATCTACAGGGAGCGAGCTGCTCATAGCCAGCTCTCATACTGATTACAGGGAGCGAGCTGCTCATAGCCCACCTCTCAAACTGATATACAGGGAGCGAGCTGCTCATAGCCCACCTCTCATACTGATATACAGGGAGCGAGCTGCTCATAGCCCACCTCTCATACTGATATACAGGGAGCGAGCTGCTCATAGCCCACCCTCTCAAACTGATATACAGGGAGCTAGCTGCTCATAGCCCACCTCTCATACTGATCTACAGGGAGTAGCTGCTCATAGCCCAGCTCTCATACTGATATACAGGGAGCGAGCTGCTCATAGCCCAGCTCTCATACTGATATACAGGGAGCGAGCTGCTCATAGCCACCTCTCATACTGATATACAGGGAGCGAGCTGCTCATAGCCCACCTCTCATACTGATCTACAGGGAGCGAACTGCTCATAGCGCAGCTCTCATACTGATCTACAGGGAGTGAGCTGCTCATAGCCCACCTCTCAAACTGATATACAGGGAGCGAGCTGCTCATAGCCCACCTCTCATACTGATATACAGGGAGCGAGCTGCTCATAGCCCACCTCTCACACTGATATACAGGGGGCGAGCTGCTCATAGCCCACCTCTCATACTGATATACAGGGAGCGAGCTGCTCATAGCCCACCTCTCACTACTGATATACAGGGAGCGAGCTGCTCATAGCCCACCTCTCATACTGATATACAGGCAGCGAGCTGCTCATAGCCCACCTCTCATACTGATATACAGGGAGCGAGCTGCTCATAGCCCACCTCTCATACTGATATACAGGGGGCGAGCTGCTCATAGCCCACCACTCATACTGATATACAGGGAGCGAGCTGCTCATAGTCCACCTCTCATACTGATATACAAGGGGCGAGCTGCTCATAGCCCACCTCTCATACTGATATACAGGGAGCGAGCTGCTCATAGCCCACCTCTCATACTGATCTACAGGGAGCGAGCTGCTCATAGCCCACCTCTCATACTGATATACAGGGAGAGAGCTGCTCATAGCCCACCTCTCATACTGATATACAGGGAGCGAGCTGCTCATTGCCCACCTCTCATACTGATATACAGGGGGCGAGCTGCTCATAGCCCACCTCTCATACTGATATACAGGGAGCGAGCTGCTCATAGCCCACCTCTCATACTGATATACAGGGAGCGAGCTGCTCATAGCCCACCTCTCATACTGATATACAGGGAGCGAGCTGCTCATAGCCCACCTCTCATACTGATATACAGGGAGCGAGCTGCTCATAGCCCACCTCTCATACTGATCTACAGGGAGCGAGCTGCTCATAGCCCACCTCTCATACTGATATACAGGGAGAGAGCTGCTCATAGCCCACCTCTCATACTGATATACAGGGAGCGAGCTGCTCATAGCCCACCTCTCATACTGATATACAGGGGGCGAGCTGCTCATAGCCCACCTCTCATACTGATATACAGGGAGCGAGTGTGTAGCCCAGCTTCGCAGGCACACATGAAAATCCAGGAAAGTGCACTGGAAGGTAACAGCCAAAGCTTGATATGCATTCACTCATGTCACTCACATTTAGACACACCCATAGGGGTATATAAGTTTGGTGGGTGTCAGCATAGGGAGTTAGTCAGTGTGTTTCAGCTTCCTGTCTTAGGACAGTGATTCAGTCAGTTAGCTTCGGGAGGCTCAGGAGTGAGTCATCCCTTGGATAGTTACCTGTCTGAGTTAGTCAGTCAGTTTGGTTTCCTGCTGAGTTCAGAGCAGAGACTTCAGCCGCCTGTCCCAGGACAGTGAAGTTCAGTCGACAGAGGTCCTGGACTAGGAGAATACTGAGAGCTGCTCAGCGAGCCCAAACAGGGAATCTGTGATTCGACTTCTATGCAGCAGTGCTTATGTTAAGAGCGGAAAGCAGGGCGAAGGGCACAGTGGAGAAGACAGAGCAGTGCCTTAGGTATTGGATTACCTGCACTAAATCACCGGTCACTGGGGACCGAAGCGTTGCTATTGTTTCAAGCATAGTGACAAGAAAACCAGAGGCATCTGGACTATAGGTCGCAGAGTGCAGCCCAAAGCGTCAATACGTAACCGGAGTCAGGTGGAACAGGGACTTTGAGCCTGATCAGCAAAAGTAAGGACTTAGTTTCATCATTAGAAGGCTCCACCACAACGTTGGCCGGGCAGTACAGCTACAGAGAAAGCTGGAGTTTTAGAGTTAACTTCGCTTCAGGCAAGTTGGACTCACATGTACATTGAAGTTAAGGAGGCCTCTAACCTGCTCGGCTGCTACCTGAAAGTGCACTCTCCACCCCGACCAGCTTCCCGGGATCTGCTTGAATCATCATCAGTAAAAGGTATGAAAAGGAACTACCTTGTGTGTGACTGAATTCTTATTGCACCCTGCATCATCATCCTCATAGACTTCCAGGGACCCGTCTCACCTGTGGGAGACTTACTACCAAGCTGCCCCATAACATCCCCTGTGAAAGTCCTTAGAGCAGCGCTGGTACAATTTACCAGAAACCGCAGGTGGCGTCACGAACTACCTAATAATCCCCTGTAAATATCCCCATTGCACGACCGCCAGGGCCACGGACCGAGCCACCGCTACCAGTGACAACTCCCATAGATTTCCATGGGCTCGGCTCCGAGTACCCCATAGCCCTGGTATCCACAATTGTGGTGCAGCGGTCGAATCAACTTGGCGTCACGAACAGGATGCGAAACTTACAAGATAGTAAGCCCTGTGTGCCTAAATTGAACTGTTTGCTGTATGTCACTATTGGCGCCAAAATACCGCCATTTTGCCGCCAAGTTGGCGCCCTGAGGCGCTGGTGAAGTAGGTGGGCGTACCTTCGTGGGCGTGTACCCCCCTGAAGCGCGAAAAGTTATGGCCGCCCTCTCCAAGGCCTACTACAATGTGCGATCCAGCCCCACTGTAAAAGAGATACGCCTCCTCTTCATCCTCTATGCGAAGAGGAGGAGACGCAAGTCCCGCCTCCACGGAAAGGACCAGAATGTTCCTGTTGGATACCACAGTGTTACCTGGACCGAGATGGCGGAAGGACAGGAGAATCAGTGCCCAGTACCGGAGGACTGTCTGCCTGTGCCGGAGCTGTCCCCAGATCGGGACACCGACCCCGCCATGAAGGAGCTGCAAAAGGAGAATGCAGAGCTCCGCAAAATGATCCAGCGTCATGCCGCCCTGGAGATGACGGAGAAACGTTGGCGTGCCCAGACACAGCGGCTGCTGTGGGACGCAATATTCTCCCCACGGACCTAACACCGTCGTTAGACTTACCCAAGTCCCACATGAGGAAGGCTGAAGGAAGACCGGAGGCGACCACCGAAAGTGCTGTACCTGATCCCACCGATGGAGCGGTGGAGGCGAAGGAGGCTGAGGAGGTCCTGCCCGTTCCGGAGTGTCAGCCCGGCCAGGAGGCCGCAGCGGATTGCCGTTCCCCGGCGGGGACACCGGAGGATTCCTGTCCATCGTTGCCAGAAGTCGACTGGGACGAAATGGAGCGTATTGATGACATCACGTATGCCGTCCAGTGGGAAAGAGAGATGCAGTGTCGTAAAGAGGAGCAGCGATGCCGGCAGGAGGAAGAGCGGGAGGTGCAGCGGAACCGACAACGGCAGTACGAGCAGATGGTTGCGGACAAGGAGATGGTCTGCCGAGAAAAAGGTACTCTAAGGGAACCGCGGCGGCAGGGGTGTGTGACAGAGTTCCAGCTCCGAAAGGGCTGGGGCTTCATCAGAGAACCGGGCCTCTATCCAGGGGTCTTTGTCAGTCGCAGGGACGTAGAATCCCACCTGCCCATCGGTCATCCCGGGAGGGACCTGATTAACGGGGACATAGTTACCTACACACGGCACTGGGGTTTAAAGGGCTGGTATGCCCTCAATGTGTCCATCGTCAGTGACCCCGTCCCCGACGCCGGTAACGTAAACACTACCGAAGTGTCCCAGTCCAGAGCGTTCACAGCACCAGGCCGTACTTCAGCATCGCCCCCTGCAGGCCCATCGCAATCTATGTCGCAATCAGCATCGCCTCCTGCTTACTCAACGCAAACCAAGTCGCAATCTGTACAGCAGCCCAAGTCTCAGCCAGCGCTGCCGCCTAAACCGCCAACTGCGACCAAGTTAGTATCGCAAAATGTTGTGGCACCTGTAGTGACGCAATCGGCGTCTCACAAAGAGGAAGCACCCGGCGTGCCCCTAGTGGTTCGCACAAGAACTGTTGCGACCCAAACCCTGATAGCAGGTCACGACCTGTTTGTCATGCATTCTAAGGAGCATCGCATTGTTCCAGCCCCCAGGGTGGAAGACGTAATTGAAGTCTGCAAGAAAATGTGAAGACCGGTAGGACCCAGACAGGGGTTTACCGTATTGAAGCATGTATAAAGTTGAAAAAGAAAGTTCGCATAATTGCACTTGAAATGTATGTAATGTTTACATAACTTGCCAATTGCACTTTATTATTGTCTATTGAAGTTTTATATAGGGAGTAGAATACCCGGCTGGGTACCAGAAAGAAAAGTTAAGAAAAATGATGTTTACCTATTTTACATAGTTTTACATATAGTATACCCTGGTTGGGTAAATACCGTGAGAAGTATAATGTGAATATGAGAGTTAAATTATAATTTGGATATATGTCTTTAACCCTTCATGGACTGCGTGGCTGTGGACTGTGCCAACCCAGAACTTATCCTGTAAGTAGTTGCGCTTCGGTGCATTGTCTTGGTTTTACATAAAGCCACTACAATTAACTACCTCAGAAGAAAAACCCGTGTGGTGGGCCCAGAAAGAGGTCTGCAATAAAGTCCTGCAGCCCACCCAGGACCTACTTGGGAGGTTTTTGGTGCGGGTCCTCCACAAGTATTCTGTATATATGAGAATGTCTTGATATTTTGATACTTTTGTATTTTTCATATTGTACAAATTGTAACGTTAAAGAAGTCGTACCTCCCGGATGGGAAGAGTTATAATGTTTATTGTTAATGCAATACAAAATATTCTTTTTGTCTTTTACAGCCCGGGAGTGCTGTGTTTTACCAAGGGGGGATGTGTAGCCCAGCTTCGCAGGCACACATGAAAATCCAGGAAAGTGCACTGGAAGGTAACAGCCAAAGCTTGATATGCATTCACTCATGTCACTCACATTTAGACACACCCATAGGGGTATATAAGTTTGGTGGGTGTCAGCATAGGGAGTTAGTCAGTGTGTTTCAGCTTCCTGTCTTAGGACAGTGATTCAGTCAGTTAGCTCCGGGAGGCTCAGGAGTGAGTCATCCCTTGGATAGTTACCTGTCTGAGTTAGTCAGTCAGTTTGGTTTCCTGCTGAGTTCAGAGCAGAGACTTCAGCCGCCTGTCCCAGGACAGTGAAGTTCAGTCGACAGAGGTCCTGGACTAGGAGAATACTGAGAGCTGCTCAGCGAGCCCAAACAGGGAATCTGTGATTCGACTTCTATGCAGCAGTGCTTATGTTAAGAGCGGAAAGCAGGGCGAAGGGCACAGTGGAGAAGACAGAGCAGTGCCTTAGGTATTGGATTACCTGCACTAAATCACCGGTCACTGGGGACCGAAGCGTTGCTATTGTTTCAAGCATAGTGACAAGAAAACCAGAGGCATCTGGACTATAGGTCGCAGAGTGCAGCCCAAAGCGTCAATACGTAACCGGAGTCAGGTGGAACAGGGACTTTGAGCCTGATCAGCAAAAGTAAGGACTTAGTTTCATCATTAGAAGGCTCCACCACAACGTTGGCCGGGCAGTACAGCTACAGAGAAAGCTGGAGTTTTAGAGTTAACTTCGCTTCAGGCAAGTTGGACTCACGTGTACATTGAAGTTAAGGAGGCCTCTAACCTGCTCGGCTGCTACCTGAAAGTGCACTCTCCACCCCGACCAGCTTCCCAGGATCTGCTTGAATCATCATCAGTAAAAGGTATGAAAAGGAACTACCTTGTGTGTGACTGAATTCTTATTGCACCCTGCATCATCATCCTCATAGACTTCCAGGGACCCGTCTCACCTGTGGGAGACTTACTACCAAGCTGCCCCATAACATCCCCTGTGAAAGTCCTTAGAGCAGCGCTGGTACAATTTACCAGAAACCGCAGGTGGCGTCACGAACTACCTAATAATCCCCTGTAAATATCCCCCATTGCACGACCGCCAGGGCCACGGACCGAGCCACCGCTACCAGTGACAACTCCCATAGATTTCCATGGGCTCGGCTCCGAGTACCCCATAGCCCTGGTATCCACAATTGTGGTGCGTGGTCGAAACACGAGCTACTCATAGCCCACCTCTCATACTGATATACAGGGAGCGAGCTGCTGATAGCCCACCTCTCATACTGATCTACAGGGAGCGAGCTTTCATAGCCCACCTCTCATACTGATATACAGGGGGCGAGCTGCTCATAGCCCACCTCTCATACTGATATACAGGGAGAGAGCTGCTCATAGCCCACCTCTCATACTGATATACAGGGGGCGAGCTGCTCATAGCCTACCTCTCATACTGATATACAGGGAGCGAGCTGCTCATAGCCCACCTCTTATACTGATATACAGGGAGCGAGCTGCTCATAGCCCACCTCTCATACTGATCTACAGGGAGCGAGCTGCTCATAGCCCACCTCTCATACTGATATACAGGGAGGAGCTGCTCATAGCCCACCTCTCATACTGATATACAGGGAGCGAGCTGCTCATAGCCCAGCTCTCATACTGATCTACAGGGAGCGAGCTGCTCATAGCCCACCTCTCATACTGATATACAGGGGGCGAGCTGCTCATAGCCTACCTCTCATACTGATATACAGGGAGCGAGCTGCTCATAGCCCACCTCTCATACTGATATACAGGGAGCGAGCTTCTCATAGCCCACCTCTCATACTGATATACAGGGAGTGAGCTGCTCATAGCCCACCTCTCATACTGATATACAGGGAGCGAGCTGCTCATAGCCCACCTCTCATACTGATATACAGGGAGCGAGCTGCTCATAGCCCACCTCTCATACTGATATACAGGGAGCGAGCTGCTCATAGCCCACCTCTCATACTGATATACAAGGAGCGAGCTGCTCATAGCCCACCTCTCATACTGATATATAGGGAGCGAGCTGCTCATAGCCCAGCTCTCATACTGATATACAGGGAGCGAGCTGCTCATAGCCCACCTCTCATACTGATATACAGGGAGCGAGCTGCTCATAGCCCACCTCTCATACTGATATACAGGGAGCGAGCTGCTCATAGCCCACCTCTCATACTGATATACAGGGGGCGAGCTGCTCATAGCCCACCTCTCATACTGATATACAGGGGGCGAGCTGCTCATAGCCCACCACTCATACTGATATATAGGGAGCGAGCTGGTCATAGCCCACCTCTCATACTAATATACAGGGAGCGAGCAGCTCATAGCCCACCTCTCATACTGATATACAGGGGGCGAGCTGCTCATAGCCCACCACTCATACTGATATACAGGGAGCGAGCTGCTCATAGCACAGCTCTCATACTGATATACAGTGAGCGAACTGCTCATAGCCCACCTCTCATACTGATATACAGGGAGCGAGCTGCTCATAGCCCACCTCTCATACTGATATACAGGGGGCGAGCTGCTCATAGCCCACCACTCATACTGATATATAGGGAGCGAGCTGCTCATAGCCCACCTCTCATACTGATATACAGGGAGCGAGCTGCTCATAGCCCACCTCTCATACTGATATACAGGGAGCGAGCTGCTCATAGCCCACCACTCACACTGATCTACAGGGAGCGAGCTGCTCATAGCCCAGCTCTCATACTGATCTACAGGGAGCGAGCTGCTCATAGCCCACCTCTCATACTGATATACAGGGAGGGAGCTGCTCATAGCCCACCTCTCATACTGATATACAGGGAGCGAGCAGCTCATAGCCCACCTCTCATACTGATATACAGGGAACGAGCTGCTCATAGCCCACCTCTCATACTGATATACAGGGAGCGAGATGCTCATAGCCCACCTCTCATACTGATATACAGGGGGCGAGCTGCTCATGGCCCACCTCTCATACTGATATACAGGGAGCGAGCTGCTCATAGCCCAGCTCTCATTACTGATATACAGGGAGCGAGCTGCTCATAGCCCACCTCTCATACTGATATATAGGGAGCGAGCTGCTCATAGCCCACCTCTCATACTGATATACAGGGAGCGAGCTGCTCATAGCCCACCACTCATACTGATATACAGGGGGCGAGCTGCTCATAGCCCACCACTCATACTGATATACAGGGAGCGAGCTGCTCATAGCCCACCACTCATACTGATATACAGGGGGCGAGCTGCTCATAGCCCACCACTCATACTGATATACAGGGAGCGAGCTGCTCATAGCCCACCTCTCATACTGATATACAGGGAGCGAGCTGCTCATAGCCCAGCTCTCATACTAATATACAGGGAGCGAGCAGCTCATAGCCCACCTCTCATACTGATATACAGGGGGCGAGCTGCTCATAGCCCACCATCTCATACTGATATACAGGGAGCGAGCTGCTCATAGCACAGCTCTCATACTGATATACAGTGAGCGAACTGCTCATAGCCCACCTCTCATACTGATATACAGGGAGCGAGCTGCTCATAGCCCACCACTCACACTGATCTACAGGGAGCGAGCTGCTCATAGCCCAGCTCTCATACTGATCTACAGGGAGCGAGCTGCTCATAGCCCACTCTCATACTGATATACAGGGATGGAGCTGCTCATAGCCCACCTCTCATACTGATATACAGGGAGCGAGCAGCTCATAGCCCACCTCTCATACTGATATACAGGGAACGAGCTGCTCATAGCCCACCTCTCATACTGATATACAGGGAGCGAGATGCTCATAGCCCACCTCTCATACTGATATACAGGGGGCGAGCTGCTCTAGGCCCACCTCTCATACTGATATACAGGGAGCGAGCTGCTCATAGCCCAGCTCTCATACTGATATACAGGGAGCGAGCTGCTCATAGCCCACCTCTCATACTGATATATAGGGAGCGAGCTGCTCATAGCCCACCTCTCATACTGATATACAGGGAGCGAGCTGCTCATAGCCCAGCTCTCATACTGATATACAGGGGGCGAGCTGCTCATAGCCCACCTCTCATACTGATATACAGGGAGCGAGCTGCTCATAGCCCACCTCTCATACTGATCTACAGGGAGCGAGCTGCTCATAGCCCACCACTCATACTGATCTACAGGGAGCGAGCTGCTCATAGCCCACCACTCATACTGATATACAGGGAGCGAGCTGCTCAAAGCCCACCTACCATACTGATATACAGGGAGCGAGCTGCTCATAGCCCACCTCTCATACTGATATACAGGGAGCGAGCTGCTCATAGCCCACCTCTAATACTGATATATAGGGAGCGAGCTGCTCATAGCCCACCTCTCATACTGATATACAGGGAGCGAGCTGCTCATAGCCCACCTCTCATACTGATATACAGGGAGCGAGCTGCTCATAGCCCACCTCTCATAATGATATACAGGGAGCGAGCTGCTCATAGCCCACCTCTCATACTGATATACAGGGAGCGAGCAGCTCATAGCCCACCTCTCATATACTGATATACAGGGAGCGAGCTGCTCATAGCCCACCTCTCATACTGATATACAGGGAGCGAGCTGCTCATAGCCCACCTCTCATACTGATATACAGGGAGCGAGCTGCTCATAGCCCAGCTCTCATACTGATATACAGGGAGCGAGCTGCTCATAGCCCACCTCTCATACTGATATACAGGGAGCGAGCTGCTCATAGCCCACCTCTCATACTGATATATAGGGAGCGAGCTGCTCATAGCCCACCTCTCATACTGATATACAGGGAGCGAGCTGCTCATAGCCCACCTCTCATACTGATATACAGGGAGCGAGCTGCTCATAGCCCACCTCTCATACTGATATACAGGGAGCGAGCTGCTCATAGCCCACCTCTCATACTGATATACAGGGAGCGAGCTGCTCATAGCCCACCTCTCATACTGATATACAGGCAGCGAGCTGCTCATAGCCCAGCTCTCATACTGATATACAGGGAGCGAGCTGCTCATAGCCCACCTCTCATACTGATATATAGGGAGCGAGCTGCTCATAGCCCAGCTCTCATACTGATATAAAGGGAGCGAGCTGCTCATAGCCCACCTCTCATACTGATATACAGGGAGCGAGCTGCTCATAGCCCACCTCTCATACTGATATACAGGGAGCGAGCTGCTCATAGCCCAGCTCTCATACTGATATACAGGGAGCGAGCTGCTCATAGCCCACCTCTCATACTGATATACAGGCAGCGAGCTGCTCATAGCCCAGCTCTCATACTGATATACAGGGAGCGAGCTGCTCATAGCCCACCTCTCATACTGATATACAGGGAGCGAGCTGCTCATAGCCCAGCTCTCATACTGATATACAGGGAGCGAGCTGCTCATAGCCCACCTCTCATACTGATATACAGGGAGCGAGCTGCTCATAGCCCACCTCTCATACTGATATACAGGGAGCGAGCTGCTCATAGCCCACCTCTCATACTGATATACAGGGGGCGAGCTGCTCATAGCCCACCTCTCATACTGATATACAGGGGGCGAGCTGCTCATAGCCCACCACTCATACTGATATATAGGGAGCGAGCTGCTCATAGCCCACCTCTCATACTGATATACAGGGAGGGAGCTGCTCATAGCCCACCTCTCATACTGATATACAGGGAGCGAGCAGCTCATAGCCCACCTCTCATACTGATATACAGGGGGCGAGCTGCTCATAGCCCACCACTCATACTGATATACAGGTGTGTGGCCCAGCTATGCAGGCACACATAAAATCCAGGAGAGTGCACAGGAAGGTAATCGCAACGCTTGATATGCATTCACTGCCACTCACTCTTTCAGACACACCCATCTGAGGTATAAGAGGGAGTGACACTTAGCAATTAGGGAGTGAGTGTTCCGTTGGATTTCAGTCAGTTAGCTTCTGTCTAAGGACAGAGCAGCCATTCAGTCTCAGTCCAGTCTGGACTTGGAGGATACTGAGAGCTGTGCAGCGAGCTCTGGGAGAAAGCTGACATTTCCTTAAAAAGCTACAAGTGCTTATGTTAAGAGCGGGAAGCAGGGCGAAGGGCGCAGTGGAGAAGACAGAGAAGTGCTACAGGTATTGGATTACCTGCACTAAATTGCCGGACACCGGGGTCCGAAGCGTTGCTAGAGTTTCAAGCTTAGTAACAAGAAAACCGGAGGCATCTGGACTACAGGTCGCAGAGTGCAGCCCAAAGCGTCAATACGTAACCGGAGTCAGGGAGAACGGGGACTTTGAGTCAAGCGCAGACAAAAGTAAGAACTTAGTTCTCACCACTTAGAAGGCTCCACCACAATGTTGGCCGGGCATTACAGCTATAGAGAAAGCTGGAGAGTTCAGCGTTAACTTCGCTTCAGGCAAGTTGGACTCACATGTATATGGAAGTAAAGGAGGCCTCTAACCTGCTCAGCGGTTACCCGAATGTGCACTCTCCACCCCGACCAGCTCCCGGGACCTGCTTGAACCATCTACCAGTAAAAGGTATGAAAAGAAGCCGCATTGTGTGTGACTGAATTCTTATCTACACCCCGCATCGTCACCATAGACTTCCAGGGACCAGTCTCACCTGTGGGAGACCCACCATCTAGCTGCCCCATAACATCCCCTGTGAAGACCCTTACAGCAGCGCTGGTACAATTGACCAGAAGCCACAGGTGGCGTCACAAACTATTACAAATTCCCCTGTAAATATCCCCAATTGTATGAGCGCCCAGGGCCACGGACCGAGTCCCGCTGCCAGTGACAAACCCATAGACTTTCATGGGCTCGGTGCCGAGTATCCCATTGCCCTGGTACTAAGTGCGACTCACAGGGAACGAGCTGCTCATAGCCCAGCTCTCATACTGATATACAGGGAGCGAGCTGCTCATAGCCCACCTCTCATACTGATATACAGGGAGCGAGCTGCTCATAGCCCACCTCTCATACTGATATACAGGGGGCGAGCTGCTCATAGCCCACCACTCATACTGATATATAGGGAGCGAGCTGCTCATAGCCCACCTATCATACTGATATACAGGGAGGGAGCTGCTCATAGCCCACCTCTCATACTGATATACAGGGAGCGAGCAGCTCATAGCCCACCTCTCATACTGATATACAGGGAACGAGCTGCTCATAGCCCACCTCTCATACTGATATACAGGGAGCGAGATGCTCATAGCCCACCTCTCATACTGATATACAGGGGGCGAGCTGCTCATGGCCCACCTCTCATACTGATATACAGGGAGCGAGCTGCTCATAGCCCAGCTCTCATACTGATATACAGGGAGCGAGCTGCTCATAGCCCACCTCTCATACTGATATACAGGGAGCGAGCTGCTCATAGCCCACCTCTCATACTGATATACAGGGGGCGAGCTGCTCATAGCCCACCTCTCATACTGATATACAGGGAGCGAGCTGCTCATAGCCCACCTCTCATACTGATATACAGGGAGCGAGATGCTCATAGCCCACCTCTCATACTGATATACAGGGGGCGAGCTGCTCATAGCCAGCTCTCATACTGATATACAGGGGGCGAGCTGCTCATAGCCCACCTCTCATACTGATATACAGGGAGCGAACTGCTCATTGCCCACGTCTCATACTGATATACAGGGAGCAAGCAGCTCATAGCCCACGTCTCATACTGATATACAGGTAGCAAGCAGCTCATAGCCCACCTCTCATACTAATATACAGGGAGCGAGCTGCTCATGTTTGACACCGCACCACAATTGTGGGTTACCAGGGCTATGGGGTACTCGGAGCCGAGCCTGTAGATTTCTATAGGGAATGTCACTGGTAGCGTGGCTCGTTCCGTGTCCCTGGCGGTCAGGCGTATGATGGGGGGGATTATTTACAGGGGATTGGTAGATAACAGTTTGTGACGCCACCTGTAGTTTTCTAGTCACTAAAGACCAGCGCTGCTGAATAGAACTCTGAGGGGATGTTATAGCAGCTAGGTGTTGGGTCCCCACAGGTGGGACTGTCCCTCTGAGTCTATGGTGGTTGTAGTACGGAGGTGTGGGTAATGACACAGTCTCAGACAATAAAGTTTCTTTCCATACCTTTTACTTTCAAGTTGTTTAGGCAGGTCCCGGGGAGCTGGTCGGGGTGGTTGGAGGATGCGCTTCAGGGTAACGGCTGAGCAGGTTAGAGGCCTCCTTTACTTTCAATATGATGAGTCCAACTTGCATGAAGCTAAGTTAACTCCAAATACTCCAGCTAACTCTATAGCTGTACTGCCCGGTCAGCATTGTGGTGGAGCCTTCCAAGTGATGAAACTAGGTTCTTACTTTTGTCTGCGCTTGACTCAAAGTCCCTATTCCACCTGACTCCGGTTACGTACCGACACTAAGGGCTTACTCCTGCGACTTGTAGTCCAGCGAGTCTCTGGTTTTCTCGTTACTATGCCTGAAACAGTAGCAACACTTCGGTCCCCAGTGACCGGGTAATAGTGCAGATAATCCACTACCTAAGGCACTTCTCTAATTCCTTCCACTGCGCCCTTCGCCCTGCTCGCGCTCTTAACATAAGCACTCCACACTTCCTATGGTAGTACAAGTCAATCCTTTCTTACTTCTTCCTTGGAGCTCGCTGACAGATTCTCAGTATTCTCCTAGTTCAGGAACACATCGACTGAACTTCACTGTCCTTGGGACAGGCGACTGAAGTTTCTGCTGCTAACTCTTCTTTCCATCAAACTGTCTCTGTCTTTCTGACTTTAGCTCACACAGAGCTCTGACAGGAAATGCAATCTGATCTCCTCTCCTCCTGCACAGACTGCACACTGGTGGGATGACTCACTCCTGAGCCACCCGAGCTAGACTGAACTCCTTCCTCCCACCAAGTCCAGACTAGACTGACTCTGTCTGACCTGTCACTACCTTATATACCCTATGGGTGTGTCCAAGTGTGTGATGGAGTGAATGGATATCAAGCATTAAACCATTACCTTTCCACGCATCCTCCAGGATAATGTGTGCCTTACATACCAGGGCTACACATCCCCCCTTGGTAAAATACAGCACTCCCGGGCTGTGAAATAGACAAAGAAAGAATTTTGTTTTGCATTTAAACATTTAACATCAAACTCTTCCCAGCAGGGAGGTGAGAAATTCTTAAAACGTTGCATTGTATACAATGGTCATTAGTAAAATACAAAAGTATTAAGACATTTTCATATAAATACAAATAGTATTCTTGTGAAGGACCCGCACCAAACCTTCAACGTGGGTCCTGGGTGGGCTGCAGGACATTTGACTGCAGACCTCGCTCAGTGCCACACCATACGGGTTTTATGTTCAGAGGTAGTTGTGCTGAGGTTTATTGTAAAACCAAGATAGGGCACAAAGTGCAACTATATACAAAACAAGTTTTTGGGCTGGCTCAGTCCTCAGCCACGCAGTCCATTATAAGACATTTTCAAGTAATTCACATTTTCAATATTCACATCCTCAATAATACAGTAAAACTCTGTAAAGTGCAAAAAATCTTCATCACATTCTATTTTTTTCAAACTCTTTATACAGTACCCAGCCGGGTATTCTACTGTAAATTACTTTGGCTATGTAACCTCACATACATAACAAAGGTGCAAATTATTTTAACTTTTATAAACTATTTACATATGTCAAATGCGGTAAACCCTGTCTGGGTCCTACCAGTCTTTATCATTTACTAATTTCAATGACAGCTTCCGCACCAGGTGCAGGAACAATGCGATGCTCTTTGGAGCAGCATGACAAACAGATCATGGGCTTCTATTAGGGTCTGAGTCGCCACAGTTCTTTTGTGAACCACTGGGGGCGCAACGGGTGTCTCTTCATTACAAGACGCCGATTGCGTCGCTGCTGGTGCCGCTATGTCCGGCGGTATAATTTGTGGTTTGAACGGGGTCGCGGGTTGCGATTTGGTGCGAGGCACTGGCAGAGAAGAATATGCAGGGGGCGCTTCAAACTGTGATGGACATTCAGGGGGCGATGCCGGGGCACGGCCTGGTGCAGCGGGAGCTCGAGACTGTGACGCGCTGGCAATGGTGACGTTACCTGCGTCGGGGACGGGGTCACGGATGATTTCCACATTAAGGGCATACCATCCCTTCAGGCCCCAGTGACGTGTATAAGTGACAATGTCCCCATTAATCAGGTCCCTTCCCGGATGACCTTGTGGTAGGTGGGACTCTACATCGCGACGGCTCACGAAGACCCCTTGATAAAGTCCTGGCTCGCGGATGAATCCCCAGCCCTTGCGAAGCTGAAACTCCACTACGCACCCCTGACGCCGTGGTTCCCTCCGGGTACCTTTATCACGGCGAATGGTTTCCTTGTCTGCGATGAGCTCTGCATGCTGTCGCTGCCGGTTCTGCTGCACCTCCCGCTCTTCCTCCTGCCGGCGTCGCTGCTCCTCTTTGCGACACTGCATCTCTCTTTCCCACTGGACAGCGTACGTGACGTCATCAATCCGCTCCATTGCATCCCAGTCGACGTCTGGCAACGATGGGCAGGACCCCTCCGGTGTCCCCGCCGGGGAACGGTAATCCGCTGCGGCCTCCTGACCTGGCTGGCTCTCAGGGACGGGCAGGACCTCCTCAGCCTCCTTCGCCTCCACCGCTCCATCGGTGGGATCAGGTACAGCATATCTGGTGTCCGCCTCCAGTCGCTCCGCAGCCTTTTTCATCAGGGCCTTTGGATAATCCAGTGATAGGGGGTATCAAGAGACGGTATTTCACTTGGGGGAGAGAACATGGCGTCCCACAGCAGCCGCTGTGTTTGGGTGCGCCAGCGTCTCTCCGTCTCTTGTCGAATTGCACGATTCTGCAGCTTCTTCTTCAGCTCTGCGTTCTCCCTCCGCAGCTCCATCATGGCGGGGTCGGTGTCCCGATCTGGGGACAGCTCCGGCACAGGCAGACAGTCCTCCGGTATTGGGCACTGATTCTCCTGTCCTTCCGCCATCTCGGTCCAGGTATCACTGTGGTATCCAACAGGAACATTCTGGTCCTTTCCGTGGAGGCGGGATTTGCGTCTCCTCCTCTTCGCATAGAGGATGAAGAGGAGGCGTATTTCTTTAGCAGTGGGGCTGGATCTCACATTGTAGTAAGCCTTGGAGAGGGCGGCCATTTCTTTCGCGCCACAGGGGGGTACACGCCCACCTTCTTCTCCAGCGCCTCAGGGCGCGAATATGGCAGCAAAGATGGCGGTATTTGGCGCCAAAAGCACTAACAGTCTTTTTCACCAAAACACTCCACAGGCACACAGGGCTCGCAATGCTGCAAGTTTCGGATCCTGTTCGTGACGCCAAGTTTTTGTTTGACACCGCACCACAATTGTGGGTTACCAGGGCTATGGGGTACTCGGAGCCGAGCCTGTAGATTTCTATAGGGAATGTCACTGGTAGCGTGGCTCGTTCCGTGTCCCTGGCGGTCAGGCGTATGATGGGGGGGATTATTTACAGGGGATTGGTAGATAACAGTTCGTGACGCCACCTGTAGTTTTCTAGTCACTAAAGACCAGCGCTGCTGAATAGAACTCTGAGGGGATGTTATAGCAGCTAGGTGTTGGGTCCCCCACAGGTGGGACTGTCCCTCTGAGTCTATGGTGGTTGTAGTACGGAGGTGTGGGTAATGACACAGTCTCAGACAATAAAGTT
>JARQOD010006454.1:0-42834 GCA_033576555.1 Oophaga sylvatica | reverse complement strand
CCATCCCCTCATCTCCTGGATGTCACATTATATACCGTCCCTTCATCCCCTGGGTGTCACATTATATACTGTCCCCCTCATCTCCTCGGTGTCACATTATATACCGTCCCACTCATCGTGTGTCACATTATATACCGTCCCCTCATCTGTGTGTCACATTATATACAGTCCCCTCATCTCCTGGGTGTCACATTATATACAGTCCCCTCATCTCCTGGGTGTCACATTATATACAGTCCCCTCATCTCCTGGGTGTCACATTATATACCGTCCCCTCATTCCCTGGGTGTCACATTATATGCTGTCCCCCTCATCTCCTGGGTGTCACATTATATACGATCCCCTCATCTCCTGGGTGTCACATTATATACCGTCCCCCTCTTCTGTGTGTCACATTATATACAGTTCCCTCATCTCCTGGGTGTCACATTATATACAGTCCCCTCATCTGTGTGTCACACTATATACCATCCCCTCATCTCCTGGATGTCACATTATATACCGTCCCTTCATCCCCTGGGTGTCACATTATATACTGTCCCCCTCATCTCCTCGGTGTCACATTATATACCGTCCCCCTCATCTGTGTGTCACATTATATACCGTCCCCTCATCTGTGTGTCACATTATATACAGTCCCCTCATCTCCTGGGTGTCACATTATATACAGTCCCCTCATCTACTGGTGTCACATTATATACCGTCCCCTCATCTCCTGAGTGTCACATTATATGCCATCCCCCTCATCTCCTGAGTGTCACATTATATACCGTCCCCTCATCTCCTGGGTGTCACATTATATACCGTCCCCCTCATCTGTGTGTCACATTATATACAGTTCCCTCATCTCCTGGGTGTCACATTATATACAGTCCCCTCATCTGTGTGTCACACTATATACCATCCCCTCATCTCCTGGATGTCACATGATATACCGTCCCTTCATCCCCTGGGTGTCACATTATATACTGTCCCCCTCATCTCCTCGGTGTCACATTATATACCGTCCCCCTCATCTGTGTGTCACATTATATACCGTCCCCTCATCTGTGTGTCACATTATATACAGTCCCCTCATCTCCTGGGTGTCACATTATATACAGTCCCCTCATCTCCTGGGTGTCACATTATATACAGTCCCCTCATCTCCTGGGTGTCACATTATATACCGTCCCCTCATTCCCTGGGTGTCACATTATATGCTGTCCCCCTCATCTCCTGGGTGTCACATTATATACCGTCCCCCTCATCTCCTGGGTGTCACATTATATACCGTCCCCTCATCTCCTGAGTGTCACATTATATACCGTCTCCTCATCTCCTGGGTGTCACATTATATACTGTCCCCTCATCTCCTGAGTGTCACATTATATGCCGTCCCCTCATCTCCTGGGTGTCACATTGTATACCGTCCCCTCATCTCCTGGGTGTCACATTATTTACTGTCCCCTCATTCCCTGGGTGTCACATTATATGCTGTCCCCCTCATCTCCTGGGTGTCACATTATATACTGTTCCCTCATCTCCTGAGTGTCACATTGTATACCGTCCCCTCATCTCCTGGGTGTCACATTATATACCGTCCCCTCATTCCCTGGGTGTCACATTATATGCTGTCCCCCTCATCTCCTGGGTGTCACATTATATACTGTTCCCTCATCTCCTGAGTGTCACATTATATACCGTCCCCTCATCTCCTGGGTGTCACATTATATACTGTCCCCTCATCTCCTGAGTGTCACATTATATGCCGTCCCCTCATCTCCTGGGTGTCACATTATATGCCGTCCCCTCATCTCCTGGGTGTCACATTATATACCGTCCCCTCATCTCCTGAGTGTCACATTATATGCCGTTCCCTCATCTCCTGGGTGTCACATTATATACATTCCCCTCATCTCCTGAGTGTCACATTATATACCGTCCCCTCATCTCCTGAGTGTCACATTTTATACCGTCCCCCTCATCTCCTGGGTGTCACATTATATACAGTCCCCTCATCTCCTGAGTGTCACATTATATACCGTCCCCTCATCTCCTGAGTGTCACATTTTATACCGTCCCCCTCATCTCCTGGGTGTCACATTATATACTGTTCCCTCATCTCCTGAGTGTCACATTATATACCTTCCCCTCATCTCCTGGGTGTCACATTATATACTGTCCCCTCATCTCCTGAGTGTCACATTATATGCCGTCCCCTCATCTCCTGGGTGTCACATTATATGCCGTCCCCTCATCTCCTGGGTGTCACATTATATACCGTCCCCTCATCTCCTGAGTGTCACATTATATACTGTCCCCTCATCTCCTGAGTGTCACATTATATGCCGTCCCCTCATCTCCTGGGTGTCACATTGTATACCGTCCCCCTCATCTCCTGGGTGTCACATTATATACCGTCCCCTCATCTCCTGGGTGTCACATTGTATACCGTCCCCTCATCTCCTGGGTGTCACATTATATACTGTCCCCTCATCCCCTGGGTGTCACGTTATATACTGTCCCCTCATCTCCTGGGTGTCACATTATATACTGTCCCCTCATCTCCTGGGTGTCACATTGTATACCGTCCCCTCATCTCCTGGGTGTCACATTATATACTGTCCCCTCATCTCCTGGGTGTCACATTATATACTGTCCCCTCATCTCCTGGTGTCACATTATATACTGTCCCCTCATCTCCTGGGTGTCACACTATATACTGTCCCCTCATCTACAGGGTGTCACATTGTATACAGTCCCCCTCATCTCCTGGGTGTCACATTTTATACCGTCCCCTCATCTTCTGGGTGTCACATTATATACAGTCCCCTCATCTGTGTGTCACATTATATACTGACTCGCCCCACAATTGTGGATACCAGGGCTATGGGGTACTCGGAGCCGAGCCCATAGAAGTCTATGGGAGTTGTCACTGGCAGCGGGACTCGGTCCATGGCCCTGGCAGTCAATGCGATGGGGGAATTTACAGGGGATTATTAGGTATAGGTAGTTCGTGACGCCACCTGTGGTATCTGGTTATTTGGACCAGCGCTGCTATAAGGACTTTTACAGGGGATGTTATGGGGCAGCTTGGTAGTAAGTCTCCCACAGGTGAGACGGGTCCCTGGAAGTCTATGGTGACGATGATGCAGGGTGTAGATAATAATTCAGTCGCACACAATACAGCTTCTTTTCATACCTTTTACTGGTAGATGGTTCAAGCAGGTCCCGGGGAGCTGGTCGGGGTGGAGAGTGCACATTCGGGTAACAGCTGAGCAGGTTAGAGGCCTCCTTTACTCCATATACATGTGAGTCCAACTTGCCTGAAGCGAAGTTAACTCTGAATCTCCAGCTTTCTCAATAGCTGTACTGCCCGGCCAATATTGTGGTGGAGCCTTCTATGTGGTGAGAACAGAGTCCTTTTATGCGGGCCCTGCTAAAAGTCCTTGTTCCTCCTGACTCCGATTACGTATTGACACTTAGGGCTGCTCTCTGCGACCTGTAGTCCAGATGCCTCCGGTTTTCTTGTTACTAAGCTTGAAACTGTAGCAACGCTTCGGACCCCGGTGTCCGGCAATTTAGTGCAGGTAATCCAATACCTGTTGCACTTCTCTATCTTCTCCACTTTGCCCTTCGCCCTGCTCTCGCTCTTAGCATAAACACTTGTAGCTTCGATGGTAATGTCAGCTTTCTCCAGAGCTCGCTGAGCAGCTCTCAGTATCCTCCTTACTTCAGCTTCGGTTGAGGTACTGATTAAGGGTAGCTCTGACTAGGCTAGGATGATCCACTTCACCCGTACTAGCCTCCACTTCTTTGTCAGGTGAGCTACGCTAACTCTGCGAGGATTCAATCCTTTCTCCTCTCCTTCCAAGTCCAGACTCCACTGGCACTGAACTGCACTGTCCGAAGACAGGAAACAGACTGAACTCTGATTGCTAAGTGTCACTTCCTCTTGTACCCCTGATGGGTGTGTCTAAAAGTGTGAGTGAAGTGCATAGATATCAAGCTTTGCTGTTACCTTCCTGTGCACTCTCCTGGATTTTTATGTGTGCCTGCGTAGCTGGGCTACACATCCCCCCTTGGTAAAACACAGCACTCCCGGGCTGTAAAAGACAAAAAGAACATTTTGTTTTGCATTAACAACAACATTATAACTCTTCCCATCCGGGAGTACGACTTCTTAAACGTTACATTTTGTACAATGGAAAAAATACAAAAGTATCAAAATATCAAACATTCTCATATATACAAGATACTTGTGGAGGACCCGCACCAAAAACCTCCCACGTGGGTCCTGGGTGGGCTGCAGGACTTCCGACTGCAGACCTCACTCTAGGCCCACCATACGGGTTTTTCTTCAGAGGTAGATAGTAGTAGTGGTTTTACGTAAAACCAAGATAATGCACCGAAGCGCAACTATTTACAGGATAAGTTCTGGGCTGGCACAGTCCTCAGCCTCTCAGTCCATGGCATGGTTAAAGACACATATTTGTAACTTCAGAAATTCAGTATTCACATTATAATTCTAACGGTATTTACCCAACCAGGGTATACTATGAAAACTTATGCAATTATCACATTATTTAACTCTCTTTACCCAGCCGGGTATTCTATTTTAAATATGCAAAACTATGTAAACACTATACATAGCAATAAAGTGCAAAACAGCAATTATTTCCTCTATCAAAACTTTTTACATTTTCTTAGTTGCGGTAAACCCCTGTCTGGGTCCTACCGGTCTTCACTTTTCTTGCTTTCAATTACATCTTCCACCCCGGGGGCTGGAACAATGCGATGCTCTTTAGAGCATATGACAAACAGGTCGTGACCTGCTATCAGGGTCTGGGTCGCTACAGTCCTTGTGTGAACCGCTAGGGGCACGCCGGGTGCTTCCTCTTTATAGGACGCCGATTGCGTCGCTGCAGGTGCCACAACATTTTGCGATACTAATTTGGTCGCAGTTTGCGGTTTAGGCGGCAGCGCTGGCTGAGACCTGGGCTGCTGTACAGATTGCGACTTGGTTTGCGTTGAGTAAGCAGGAGGCGATGCCGATTGCGACATAGATTGCGATGGGCCTTCAGGGGGCGATGCTGGAGTACGGCCTGGTGCTGTGGGAGCTCTGAACTGGGACGCTTCGGTAGTGTTGACGTTACCGGCGTCGGGACGGGGTCACTGACAATTGCGACATTAAGGGCATACCATCCCTTCATACCCCAGTGCCGTGTGTAGGTAACTATGTCCCCGTTAATCAGGTCCCTCCCGGGATGACCGATGGGCAGGTGGGATTCTACGTCCCTGCGACTGACAAAGACCCCTGGATAGAGGCCCGGTTCTCTGATGAAGCCCCAGCCCTTTCGGAGCTGGAACTCTGTCACACACCCCTGCCGCCGCGGTTCCCTTAGAGTACCTTTTTCTCGGCGGACCATCTCCTTGTCCGCAACCATCTGCTCGTACTGCCGCTGTCGGTTCCGCTGCACCTCCCGCTCTTCCTCCTGCCGGCGTCGCTGCTCCTCTTCACGACACTGCATCTCTCTTTCCCACTGGACGGCATACGTGATGTCATCAATACGCTCCATTTCGTCCCAGTCGACTTCTGGTAACGATGAACAGGAATCCTCCAGTGTCCCCGCCGGGGAACGGTAATCCGCTGCGGCCTCCTGGCCGGGCTGGCACTCCGGAACGGGCAGGACCTCCTCAGCCTCCTTCGCTCCATCGGTGGGATCAGGTACAGCACTTTCGGTGGTCGCCTCTGGTCTTCCTTCAGCCTTCCTCATGTGGGACTTGGGTAAGTCTAGCGACGGTGTTAGGTCCGTGGGGGAGAATATTGCGTCCCACAGCAGCCGCTGTGTCTGGGCACGCCAACGTTTCTCAGTCGTCTCCAGGTCGGCATGACGCTGGATCATTTTGCGGAGCTCTGCATTCTCCTTTTGCAGCTCCTGCAGAGTGGGGTCGGTGTCCCGATCTGGGGACAGCTCCGGCACAGGCAGACAGTCCTCCGGTACTGGGCACTGATTCTCCTGTCCTTCCGCCATCTCGGTCCAGGTATCACTGTGGTATCCAACAGGAACATTCTGGTCCTTTCCGTGGAGGCGGGATTTGCGTCTCCTCCTCTTCGCATAGAGGATGAAGAGGAAGCGTATCTCTTTTGCAGTGGGGCTGGATCGCACATTGTAGTAGGCCTTGGAGAGGGCGGCCATAACTTTCGCGCCACAGGGGGTACACGCCCACGAATGTACGCCCACCTTCTTCACCAGCTCCTCAGGGCGCCAACTTGGCGGCAAAATGGCGGAATTTTGGCGCCAATAGTGACATACAGCAAACAGTTCAATTTAGGCACACAGGGCTTACAATCTTGTAAGTTTCGTATCCTGTTCGTGACGCCAAAATTTTATTTGACTCGCCCCACAATTGTGGATACCAGGGCTATGGGGTACTCGGAGCCGAGCCCATAGAAGTCTATGGGAGTTGTCACTGGCAGCGGGACTCGGTCCGTGGCCCTGGCAGTCAATGCGATGGGGGAATTTACAGGGGATTATTAGGTATAGGTAGTTCGTGACGCCACCTGTGGTATCTGGTTATTTGGACCAGCGCTGCTATAAGGACTTTCACAGGGGATGTTATGGGGCAGCTGGGTGGTAGTCTCCCACAGGTGAGACGGGTCCCTGGAAGTCTATGGTGACGATGATGCAGAGTGTAGATAATAATTCAGTCGCACACAATACAGCTTCTTTTCATACCTTTTACTGGTAGATGGTTCAAGCAGGTCCCAGGGAGCTGGTCGGGGTGGAGAGTGCACATTCGGGTAACAGCTGAGCAGGTTAGAGGCCTCCTTAACTTCCATATACATGTGAGTCCAACTTGCCTGAAGCGAAGTTAACTCTGAATCTCCAGCTTTCTCCATAGCTGTACTGCCCGGCCAATATTGTGGTGGAGCCTTCTATGTGGTGAGAACAGAGTCCTTTTATGCGGGGCCCTGCTAAAAGTCCTTGTTCCTCCTGACTCCGATTACGTATTGACACTTAGGGCTGCTCTCTGCGACCTGTAGTCCAGATGCCTCCGGTTTTCTTGTTACTAAGCTTGAAACTGTAGCAACGCTTCGGACCCCGGTTTCCGGCAATTTAGTGCAGGTAATCCAATACCTGTTGCACTTCTCTATCTTCTCCACTTTGCCCTTCGCCCTGCTCTCGCTCTTAGCATAAACACTTGTAGCTTCGATGGTAATGTCAGCTTTCTCCAGAGCTCGCTGAGCAGCTCTCAGTATCCTCCTTCAGCTTCGGTTGAGGTACTGATTAAGGGTAGCTCTGACTAGGCTAGGATGATCCACTTCACCCGTACTAGCCTCCACTTCTTCGTCAGGTGAGCTACGCTAACTCTGCGAGGATTCAATCCTTTCTCCTCTCCTTCCAAGTCCAGACTCCACTGGCACTGAACTGCACTGTCCGAAGACAGGAAACAGACTGAACTCTGATTGCTAAGTGTCACTTCCTCTTGTACCCCTGATGGGTGTGTCTAAAAGTGTGAGTGAAGTGCATAGATATCAAGCTTTGCTGTTACCTTCCTGTGCACTCTCCTGGATTTTTATGTGTGCCTGCGTAGCTGGGCTACACAATACCGTCCCCTCATCTCCTGGGTGTCACATTGTATACAGTCCCCCTCATCTCCTGGGTGTCGCTTTATATACCGTTCCCTCATCTCCTGGGTGTCACATTATATACAGTCCCCTCATCTGTGTGTCACATTATATACCGTCCCCTCATCTCCTGGGTGTCACATTGTATACAGTCCCCCTCATCTCCTGGGTGTTGCTTTATATACCGTTCCCTCATCTCCTGGTGTCACATTATATACAGTCCCCCTCATCTCCTGGGTGTCGCTTTATATACCGTTCCCTCATCTCCTGGGTGTCACATTATATACCGTCCCCTCATCTCCTGGGTGTCACATTATATACCGTCCCCTCATCTCCTGGGTGTCACATTATATACCGTCCCCTCATCTCCTGGGTGTCACATTATATACCGTCCCCTCATCTCTGGTGTCACATTATATACCGTCCCCTCATCTCCTGGTGTCACATTATATCCCGTCCCCTCATCTCCTGGGTGTCACATTTATACTGTCCCCTCATTCCTGGTGTCACATTATATACCGTCCCTCATCTCCTGGGTGTCAGTCCCCTCATCTCCTGGGTGTCACATTTTACCGTCCCCTCATTCCTGGGTGTCACATTATATTTCTTCCCTCATCTCGTTGTCACATTATATACCGTCCCCATCTCTGGTGTCAATTATATCGTCCCTCTCTCCTGGTGTCACATTATACGTCCCCTCATCTCTGTTTCACATATATCCGTCCCCTCATCCCTGGTGTCACATTTATACCGTCCCCTCTCTCTGGTGTCACATTATATACCGTCCCCTCATCTGGGTGTCACATTATATACGTCCCTCATCTCCTGGTGTCACATTATATACGTCCCCTCATCCCTGGTGTCACATTTATACGTCCCCTCATCCTGGTGTCACATTATATACCGTCCCCTCATCTCTGGGTGTACATTATATACGTCCCCTCATCTCCTGGTGTCACATTATATACCTCCCTCTCCTGGGTGTCACATTTATACGTCCCCTCATCTCTGGTGTCACATTATATACGTCCCTCATCTCCTGGGTGTCACATTATATACCGTCCCCTCATCTCCTGGGTGTCACATTATTACGTCCCCTCATCCTGGTGTCACATTATATCGTCCCCTCATCTCCTGGGTGTCACATTATATACGTCCCCCATCTCCTGGGTGTCACATTATATACGTCCCCTCATCTCTGGGTGTCACATTATATACGTCCCCTCATCTGGTGTCACATTATATACCGTCCCCTCATCTCCTGGGTGTCACATTATATCCGTCCCTCATCTCCTGGGTGTCACATTATATACGCCCCCTTTAAATTTCTCCTTTGGTGTCACATTATATACGTCCCCTCATCTCCTGGGTGTCACTATATACGTCCCCTCATCTCCTGGGTGTCACATTATATACGTCCCCTCATTCTCCTGGGTGTCACATTATATACCGTCCCTCATCTCCTGGGTGTCACATTATATACCGTCCCTCATCTCCTGGGTGTCACATTATATACCGTCCCCTCATCTCCTGGGTGTCACATTATATACTGTCCCCTCATCTCCTGGTGTCACATTATATACCTGTCCCCTCATCTCCTGGGTGTCATTATATACTGTCCCTCATTCTGGTGTACATTTATACGTCCCTCATCTCCTGGTGTCACATTATATACCGTCCCTCATCTCTGGGTGTCACATTATATACGTCCCCTCATCTCCTGGTGTCACTATATTCTACTGTCCTAATCTCCTGGGTGTCACATTATATACGTCCCCCATCTCTGGGTGTCACATTATATACGTCCCCTCATCTCCTGGGTGTCACATTTATACGTCCCTCATCTCCTGGGTGTACATTATATACGTCCCTCATCTGGGTGTCACATTATATACCGTCCCTCATCTCCTGGGTGTCACATTTATACGTCCCCTCATCTCCTGGGTGTCACATTATATACCGTCCCCATCTCCTGGTGTCACATTATATACTCCCCCTCATCTCCTGGGTGTCACATTATATACGTCCCTCATCTCCTGGGTGTCACATTAATCCCCTCATCTCCTGGGTGTCACATTATATACGTCCCTCATCTCCTGGGTGTCACATTATATACTGTCCCTCATCTCCTGGGTGTCACATTATATCCGTCCCCTCATCCTGGGTGTCACATTTATACCGTCCCCTATCTCCTGGTGTACATTATATACGTCCCTCATCTCCTGGGTGTCACATTATATACCGTCCCCTCATCTCCTGGGTGTCACATTATATACTGTCCCTCATCTCCTGGGTGTCACATTATATACCGTCCCCTCATCTGGTGTCACATTATATACCGTCCCTCATCTCCTGGGTGTCACATTATATACGTCCCCTCATCCTGGTGTCACATTATATACGTCCCTCATTCCTGGGTGTCACATTATATACCGTCCCTCATCTCCTGGGTGTCACATTATTACGTCCCCTCATCTCCTGGTGTCACATTATATACCGTCCCCTCATCTCCTGGTGTCACATTATATACCGTCCCTCATCTCCTGGGTGTCACATTATATCCGTCCCTCATCCTGTGTCACATTATTACGTCCCCTCATCTGGGTGTCACATTATATACCGTCCCTCATCTCCTGGGTGTCACATTATATCGTCCCTCTCATTATCCCCTCTGGGTGTCACATTATATACGTCCCCTCATCTCCTGGGTGTCACATTATATACGTCCCTCATCCTGGTGTAATTATATACGTCCTATCGGTGTCATTAATACTCCCTTCTGGTCTACTCCTTCGGTGTCCATTTATAGTCCTCATTCTGGTCCTTTATCGTCCTCATCTGGGTCACATTTACGTCCTATCGGTGTCACTTATATACGTCCTCTCTGGTGTCACATTTACCCTCATTCTGGTGTCCTTAATCGTCCTCATCTGGTGTCCATTATACGTCCTCATCTGGGTCACTTTATCGTCCCTTCTGGTCATTTATCTCCTCATCGGTCACTTAAGTCCTATCTGGTGTATTATATCGTCCTCTTCGGGTGTCAATTTTCGTCCTATCTGGTGTCACATTATACGTCCTCATCTGTGTCACTAATCGTCCCATCTCGGTGTCATATAACGTCCTATTCTGGTGTAATTATATCGTCCCTCCTGGTGTCATTATATACTCCTCTCTGGTGTCAATTAATACTCCCCTCTTGTGTCAATTATACGTCCTTGGTGTACATATATCGTCCTCTCTGTGTACATATACCTCCCCTATCTGGGGTACTTATTACGTCCTATCCCGGTGTCCATTTATCGTCCTCTTGGGTGTATAACGTCCCTCATCTATTGCCTCGTCCTATGTCTTCGGTCCTTATCCCCTCTGGTAATTTACGCCTCATGGTGCTATTGTCCTATCGTCTATTCGTCCCCTCTGTCACATTATACCCTCTTGGGGTCATATCCCCATCTGTGTCATTATACGTCCCTCTGTGTAATTCGTCTATCTGTATTTATCCTCTGTGTCTATTACGTCCCTTGTGTCATATTCCCTCTGGTACATTATACTCCCACGGTCACTTATCTCCCATTGTCCTATCTTGGTCATATACGTCCATTGTGTATATCGCCTTCGTCTATACTCCTATCTCTTTCCTTATTCCCTCATCTGGTCACATTATATACGTCCCTCTGGGTCCATTATTACCGTCCTCATCCTGGTGTACATTTATACCGTCCTCATCTCCTGGTCTTATATCGTCCTATCGTGTCCATTTTACTCCCATCTGGTGTCACATTTTAAGTCCCCTCATCTGGTGTCACATTATATCGTCCCTCATCCTGGGTGTCACATTATACGTCCCTCATCTGGTGTCACATTTATACCGTCCCTCATCTTGGTGTCACATTATATCCGTCCCCTCATCTCCTGGGTGTCAATATATACCGTCCCCTCATCTCTGGGTGTCACATTATACGTCCCTCTCTCCTGTGTCCATTTTACTTCCCCTATTCTGGTGTCAATTATATACCGTCCCCCTCTTGTGTCACATTATATACCGTCCCTCATCTGTGTCACTTATATACCGTCCCTATCTTGTGTCCTTTTGTCCTATTCTGGTGTCACATTATACTCCCCTCATCCTGGTGTCACATTATATACGTCCCCTCATTCTGGGTCACATTTATACGTCCCCCTCGTGCACATTTATACCTCCCTTCATTATATCTCCATTCTGTCACATTTTACGTCCCATTCCTTGGGTCCATTTATTACCGTCCCTCATCTCCTGGTGTCACATTATATACGTCCCCTCATCCTGGTTCACATTTATACGTCCCCTCTCTGGGTGTCCATTATATTCCTCCTCATTCCTGTTCACATTTCCGTCCCCTCATTCCCTGGGTGTCACATTATATCGTCCCTCATCTCCTGGTGTCACATTATATACGTCCCTCATCTCGGGTGTCACATTATATACGTCCCCTCATCTCCTGGGTGTCACATTATATACGCCCTCATCTCGGTGTCACATTATATACGTCCCTCATCTCCTGGGTTACATTATAACGTCCTATCTCCTGGTGTCACATTATACCGTCCCCTCATCCTGGGTGTCAATTATATACGTCCCCTCATCCTGGTGTCATTTATACGTCCCCTCATCTCCTGGGTGTCACATTATATGCTGTCCCCCTCGTTTCCTGGGTGTCACATTATATATGGTCCCGTCATCTCCTCGGTGTCACGTTATATACCGTCCCCTCATCTCCTGGGTGTCACATTATATGCCGTCCCCCATCTCCTGGGTGTCACATTATATGCTGTCCCCTCATCTCCTGGGTGTCACATTATATGCCGTCCCCCTCATCTCCTAGGTGTCACATTATATGCTGTCCCCTCATCTCCTAGGTGTCACATTATATACCGTCCCCTCATCTCCTGGGTGTCACATTATATACAGTCCCCTCATCTCTTGGGTGTTACATTATATACTGTCCCCTCATCTGTGTGTCACATTATATACCGTCCCTTCATCTGCTGGGTGTCACATTGCTCTGCAGTGGTGTAATACTCTGTACATTAGTACCAGGCGGTGGGTGCGATGCTCTGCAGTGGTGTAATACTCAGTACATTAGTATCAGGCGGTAAGAGCGATGCTCTCTGCAGTGATGTAATATGCTGTACAGTACATTAGTATCCGGCGGTAGGAGCGATGCTCTGCGGTGGTGTAATACTCTGTACATTAGTATCAGGCGGTGGGTTGCGATGCTCTGCGGTGGTGTAATACTCTGTACATTAGTATCAGGCGGTGAGTGTGATGCTCTGCGGTGGTGTAATACTCTGTACATTAGTATCAGGCGGTGGGTGCGATGCTCTGCGGTGGTGTAATACTCTGTACATTAGTATCAGGCGGTGGGTGCGATGCTCTGCGGTGGTGTAATACTCTGTACATTAGTATCAGGCGGTGGGTGCGATGCTCTGCGGTGGTGTAATACTCTGTACATTAGTATCAGGCGGTGGGTGCGATGCTCTGCGGTGGTGTAATACTCTGTACATTAGTATCAGGCGGTGGGTGCGATGCTCTGCGGTGGTGTAATACTCTGTACATTAGTATCAGGCGGTGGGTGCTCTGCTCTGCGGTGGTGTAATACTCTGTACATTAGTATCAGGCGGTGAGTGCGATGCTCTGCGGTGGTGTAATACTCTGTACATTAGTATCAGGCGGTGGGTGCGATGCTCTGCGGTGGTGTAATACTCTGTACATTAGTATCAGGCGGTGGGTGCGATGCTCTGCGGTGGTGTAATACTCTGTACATTAGTATCAGGCGGTGAGTGCAATGCTCTGCGGTGGTGTAATACTCTGTATATTAGTATCAGGCGGTGAGTGCGATGCTCTGCGGTGGTGTAATACTCTGTACATTAGTATCAGGCGGTGAGTGTGATGCTCTGCGGTGGTGTAATACTCTGTACATTAGTATCAGGCGGTGAGTGCAATGCTCTGCGGTGGTGTAATACTCTGTACATTAGTATCAGGCGGTGGGTGCGATGCTCTGCGGTGGTGTAATATCTGTACATTAGTATCAGGCGGTGGGTGCGATGCTCTGCGGTGGTGTAATACTCTGTACATTAGTATCAGGCGGTGAGTGCAATGCTCTGCGGTGGTGTAATACTCTGTATATTAGTATCAGGCGGTGAGTGCGATGCTCTGCGGGTGTAATACTCTGTACATTAGTATCAGGCGGTGAGTGTGATGCTCTGCGGTGGTGTAATACTCTGTACATTAGTATCAGGCGGTGGGTGCGATGCTCTGCGGTGGTGTAATACTCTGTACATTAGTATCAGGCGGTGGGTGCGATGCTCTGCGGTGGTGTAATACTCTGTACATTAGTATCAGGCGGTGGGTGCGATGCTCTGCGGTGGTGTAATACTCTGTACATTAGTATCAGGCGGTGGGTGCGATGCTCTGCGGTGGTGTAATACTCTGTACATTAGTATCAGGCGTGGGTGCGATGCTCTGCGGTGGTGTAATACTCTGTACATTAGTATCAGGCGGTGAGTGTGATGCTCTGCGGTGGTGTAATACTCTGTACATTAGTATCAGGCGGTGGGTGCGATGCTCTGCGGTGGTGTAATACTCTGTACATTAGTATCAGGCGGTGGGTGCGATGCTCTGCGTCCTGTTTGCTCAGTCAGTGCTGCAGTTACATACAGAGATTTGCCTCCAGCCCGGGTAACACCATCGCCCTCTGGTGTCAGGCTGAAGTACAGCTCCGCCATGTTCCACTCTTATCTGCTTTACTTCACCATATTGGAAAGTCCCCATGAAGAAATAAGGGAAGTCGGACGGCCGGGGCACGCAGTGGCTTTCTCACTGATAATCCTCGTCTTGTGGTCAGAAACAACAGTGTCAGGTGGAGTGGCCCTTATGAAAATGTCGCCTGCTCCATGTGGCTGCTGATACAGGAAGGAAGAAGAGTTTCCTGGAGGTGACAATGCAGGACAAGAAAGTGCCTATATGCAGAGGGACTATAACTCCCAGCATGCACATACGACCTAGCAGCCAGGGTAGTGGTAATAACTGCACACTGCTCACAGGTATCACCGCACACATTTAATAGCACAGAACAAAAAATATAAAACGTCTGTCCATGGCGGTGACCACAAATAGCGACACTGGGGCCGGCCTCTGCTGATAATACAACAGCGTTATTAGAAGCTTACTGAGAGCGGCCGCGCCATTACTCACATCCATAATGGCCAAGGTCTGTAGGACACAGAAGCCTCTATACCAGGACGCTCATAGCAAGCAAGCAGAATTCAGCTCTCAGCTATCCCAAACCAGCAAGAGCATGAAAGCTGAACTCTGATTGGTTGCTAGAGGTAATTGTGAAGAAACCAGATTGTATCTTAATTTCCCAACCATGTTTTTGTAAACCCACAAGAATTGACTTTTTATCTGTATATTGGCTTGTGGATTTAAGTGTTTATGTCTGGAGGGTCAAGAAGACAGACTTTCATACCATTTAACATACTATGTAAGTCTGTAATAGCGACTTGTACATAGTGTGTGTTTATTGTGAGCTGATATGCTAATTGTGTATTGTATTCTATAACCAGTTTGCTGACTTCGAAGTTAGAGAGTGAAAGGCTGTGAGGATGAACTGAAGCACACTGGGTAAATCTACTCGAGGGTCTCAGCTGAGAGTACATCGGACCCGGCTGAAAGAACACAGGACTGCGCTCGGTTATCTCCCTACGCTTGTCGTACCTCCTCTCTGTGTATCACAGGTGCACAATCTTGGGGGTAATTGTAATGTGCACCATCTTGGGGGTAATTGCTGGGAATGTTCTGTTTGCTATAGGGTATTGTGGTTCAATAAAGCATTGCCACACTGTTTTGCCCTAACCCTGCGTTTTCTGTGTAGTATGTTGCCCACGGGGAGATAGAGCAGGCTTTCAGTGGTATGACGAGCCCTGGTCCATGCAGTCTTTCTAAAGGCAGCCAGGCCAGTGGACAAGAGCACCCACTGACCCTGTTTCTCCACAATTGGTGGCAGCAGTGGGACATTACTCAGCCCAGCGCAACAGGGGGAGCTGCAGGGGACTGGTGGTCGCAGGCACCGTCCAGTGCTTCACAACCAGGAAAGCATGCAGACAGACCCAGCAAACCATTGATGAGGCATACACAGTAGGTTTCGGACGCCACCATGTCCAACCCCACCAACTCGGCCTTGGGAAGAGGACCAGAGTGGATGTATAACCGTAACCAGAAACGATAAATACAGGAGCTGGGCCAGCTTCAACGGTTTGAATACTGGACCACGGACACTCGGTCAGATTTTATTAAAGGGAATCGGTCACCCCATTTTTGCTATATCAGATTATTATTATAGATTTTTATAGCGTCATTTATTCCATGGCGCTTTACATGTGAAGAGGGGCAAATATAGACAAGTACAGTAAACATGAGCAATACAAGGCACACACAAGTACAGAAGGAGAGAGGATCCTGCCCGCAAGGGCTCACAGTCTACAGGGATGGGTGAGGATACACTAGGAGAGGGTAGAGCTGGTCGTGCGGTGGTTCAGTAGACTGATGATCACTGCAGGTTGTAGGCTTGTCGGAAGAGGCGAGTCTTCAGGTTCTTTTTGAAGGTTTCCATGGTAGGCGCGAGTCTGATGTGTTGGGGTAGAGAGTTCCAGAGTATGGGAGAGGCACGGGAGAAGCTTTGTATGCGGTTGTGGGAAGAAGAGATAAGAGGGGAGTAGAGGAGGAGATCTTGAGAGGATCGAAGGTTGCGTGTGGGTATGTACCGGGAGACCATGTCACAGATGTATGGAGGAGACAGATTGTGGATGGCTTTGTAGGTCATGGTTAGGGTTTTGAACTGGAGCCTCTGGACGATAGGTAGCCAGTGAAGGGCTTGGCAGAGAGGAGAGGCTGGGGAATAACGGGGAGACAGGTGGATTAGTCGGGCAGCAGAGTGCAGGATGGATTGGAGTGGTGCCAGAGGGAAGGCCAGAGAGTAGGAGGTTGCAGTAGTCGAGGCGGGAGATGATGAGGGCATGCACTAGTGTTTTTGTACTTTCATGGTCAAGGAATGCACGGATCCGGGAAATATTTTTGAGTTTGAGACGGCAGGAGGAGGCAAGGGTTTGGACATGTGGCTTGAAAGAGAGGGCAGAGTCGAGGATCACTCCGAGGCACCGAGCGTGCGGGACTGGGGAAAGTGAGCAGCCATTGACGTTAATGGACAGGTCTGGTGGGGGGGTAAAGTGAGATGGGGGAAAGATGATGAATTCTGTTTTGTCCATGTTCAGTTTTAGAAAGCGAGCAGAGAAGAAAGCAGAAATAGCAGACAGACATTGTGGGATTTTGGTCAGTAAGGAGGTGAGGTCAGGTCCAGATAGGTAGATCTGCGTGTCGTCGGCGTAGAGATGATACTGAAAACTATGGGATTCTATGAGCTGTCCCAGGCCGAGGGTGTAGATGGAAGAGTAGGGGTCCAAGAAGATATCATTGAATAGTGCGTCCCGTAAGTAATCTATAGGTACCTATCATACATTCGGACACCCCAGTTTTCATGGCAAAATACCTTTGTAAAGTTCGTATTTCAGTATGCAAATACTTGTGGTCCGGTCCGATGGGCGGCGTTTATTCGCATTCCCCCACCCGCTCCTTGGCTTGTCTCACGTATCTTCGTCTGTGAATATCACAGACAGCGTACTGTTTCCGCTATTGCGCGTTAAAACAGGGCCCTCACGCGTGCACAGAGTGCTTTGCCCAACAGTGGGCAAAGTAGCAAATCATTACTGCACATGCGACAGTCTTTTCCTGACTTTCCTTGCCCCGGAAGTCATCCGAGGCAAGCCGTAATTTACTGGACTTCCGGGGCAAGGAAAGTGACAGAAAATAGTTGCGCGTGCGCAGTAATGATTTTGTGCTTTGCCCACTGTTGGGAAAAGCACAATGCGCACGCGCGAGGGCCTTTTTCAAAGCGCAAGCGCAGCAAGCCAACATAAGAAAAGAAGTGCGTAGGGCAAGACTGGAGGCGCTGGGGGGATGCGAATAAACGCCACCCATTGGACCGGACCGCAAGTATTTGCATACTGAAATACGAACTTTACAAAGGTATTTTGCCATGAAAACTGGGGTATCAGGATATATGATAGGTACTTATAGATTACTTATGGGACACACTATTCAGTGATATCTTTACCTGATATAGCAAAAATGGGGTGACAGATTCCCTTTAAGGAATTAGTTCGTTGGGATGCCCAGAACATTGTGGAGGACGACGAAAACTCTGCTGAGATGGACCCAGAGGAATTGCCAGAGCCAGGATCCTGTGCCGGTCTGGAATCTACCCAGTAAGCTGCAGCCCAAATCCAGGAGTTGTTGGTTGCATTGGGACCTGGAGCCTCAAGTGGTGAAAGAGCTTGCGTTATGGAATCAGTTTTGGGAGTTCCAGTACCTCTACAGCCAGTATCAGACCCTAACCCCATGGTAGTTTCCCAAAAAGGAGCTCCGCTACAGAGACGTGCCAGTGTTTAATGAGTCCAACACCGAAGTTGATGAAAATCTGCAGGATTTTGAGACTTTAATGCTGATGCACCAGGTGCCCATAGCTGATTGGGCTAAATACCTGTGGACTAGTTTGACTGGTCGGGTCGGGCAAAGGATGCTGCCCGGTCACTTGGGCCTCAATACTGCCAAGATTATGGAACTATTAAGGACACCCTGCTGGCACTTTTTACCATCACCCCTGAGAGATATCGCACCAAGTTCCGGACATTGTCTCGCCAGGGGGTCTCCTATGTAGAATTTGTCAGTCAGCTCCGCAGACACTGCAACCGCTGGCTTGACGCTAGGGCTGCCCACTCTGTTTCTGCCCTTCATGACGTGATTGTGCTTGAGCAACTTATGGAGAAGATGGCCCCAGAAATTGGAGAGCGGGTAGCCGACCGGAAGCCCGACACTCCAGAGCAAGCAGCCCTATTGGCTGACGAATTTACAGCCAACCGACCTCGCTGGAGACCCGATATGCCCACCAATCCAAGAAGACCCTTCAGCCAAAGATTTGACCGATCACCAGGACCAAGTGTTACCAACAGTACTCGTGAGTTGCCCAACCCACGGCGCTGCTATACATGCGGGTGCCTTGGACACATTGCCAAAGATTGTTCCCAGGGCCGGGGCCCCATGCCTGGAGCCTGTCTGCCAGCTCACCCGGTCAACATCTGGCACCACGAACCAGCGTGGTCAGAGGGATGCTATTCCCAGGATACACCAGCAAGTGATATATCCTGTCCATACTACACAGCAGGTTGGCCAGCCTACACCAGTCAACCTTCAACGCCACATCCAGCCAGTCAAGGTCAGTGATATCCAGGCCCAGGGACTTTGGGACACTGGGTCCTCCATCACACTGGTCAGCCAAGATATTGTTCCACCTGTAAATGTGAAGAAACCAGATTGTATCTTAATTTCCCAGACAACCATGTTTTTGTAAACCCACAAGAATTGACTTTTTATCTGTATATTGGCTTGTGGATTTAAGTGTTTATGTCTGGTGGGTCAAGAAGACAGACTTTCATACCATTTAACATACTATGTAAGTCTGTAATAGTGACTTGTACATAGTGTGTGTTTATTGTGAGCTGATATGCTAATTGTGTATTGTATTCTATAACTAGTTCGTTGACTTCGAAGGTAGATAGGGAAAGGCTGTGAGGATGAACTGAAGCACACTGGGTAAATCTAAAAATAGATCACCTGCCTCGGGTATTTCCTTCTGGCTGGGGTCACTCTTGAGGGTCTCAGCTGAGGGTACTTCGGACCCGGCTGAAAGAACACAGGACTGCTCTCGGTTATTTCCCTACGCTTGTCGTACCTCTTCTCTGTGTGTGTAGCACAGGTGGAATATCGATCCTGGGAGCTTTGACATATCATCTACCATCATCTTGGCGAGACAGCGGAAGGGTGAGACCTTGTAATGTGCACCATCTTAGGGGTAATTAATGGGAATGTTCTGTTTGCTATAGGGTGTTGTGGTTCAATAAAGCATTGCCACAGTTTTACCCTAACCCTGCGTCATCTGTGTAGTATGTTGCCTACGAGGAGATAGAGCGGGCGTCCAGTGGTACGAACCCTGGTCCATGCAGTCTTTCTAAAGGCAGCCAGGCCAGCGGACAAGAGCACCCACTGACCCCGTTTCTCTACAGTATTACTCATTCAATAAACTTTATTTATAAGCACAATCATAGAGATGAGGGTTTTGTTCTACAGATGGAAAGTTAAAGATGGTAAAAATAAAACAAGAGCCGGCAGAGGCTGTGCGGAGTCTGTAGAGGGGCGCGAAAGAGGGGAACAGTGAGGGGCAGATGATACAGACACTTGGGGAGAGGGAGCAATCAGCACTTAAATATACAGAGCAGACATCCCATCCCGTGCCCCACGCTCAGTTCACTTTCTCTCCACGGTTAAGAGTCTCATATGTGGCCTTGTCTGTCGGTCCGAGACCCTGAGAATACAAAGAGTAATCACAGAATCATCAAAGCACTACAACTCCCAGCAGGAATAGCACATAATACTGAGCTTTATCTTATCCTCCTGTGAGGTATTATTCTGCCAATCAGTGCATCTAATTCTCTCCCTAGCGGTACAGTCTGCCAGTGTACCTAGTCCTCCCCTATGCCATACCACGTACCAATCAGTGTATTTAATCCTACTCCATGCTAGAGCCTGCCGATCAATGTATGTAATCCTATTCTGTGTGATACATGGGGGAGAGGTGATACTTACAGTGTAGACGCCTTCACCCCCCTGTAAAAGAGCAGAGACATACACAGATTAGATACATCACGCACCCAGACTGTTAGTACTGGACCACACACAAACACGAGGCTCCCAGACAGTGATTACTGGATGACACACACACACACTGCCCCCCCCCAGGCGGTGATTACTGGACCACACAAATACACACACACCGGAGGCCCCCAGACGGCATTACTGGACCCTACGCACGCACACACACACACGGCCCCAGGCGGTGATTACTGGACCCTCCATACACAGACACACGACTGCCCCCCCCCAGGCGGTGATTACTGGACCCTCCAAACACATACACAGACACACAACCGCCCCCCCCCCCCAGGCGGTGATTACTGGACCCTCAAAACACATACACTGGAGGCCCCCAGACGACAATTACTGGACCCTACACCACACACACACACACACACACACACACACACACACACACACACACCCCGCGGTGATTACTGGAACACACAAATACACAGCCCACCCAGGCGGTGATTACTGGACCACACACAAAAACAAACAAACACACACACACACCGGAGGCCCCCAGGCGGTGATTACCGGACCCCTCCACACCAACACACACCAGAGGCCCCACACAAACACATGGCCCCCAGGCAGCGATTACCGGACCCTACACACACACACACACCGGAGGCCCCCAGACGGTGATTACCGGACCCGCCACACGCACCGGAGGCCCCCAGACGGTGATTATCAGACCCGCCACACACACCGGAAGCCCCCAGACGGCAAGTACTGGAGCCTACACACACATCCACCCCCCCCACCCGATTACTGGAACACACAAGCACACAGCCCCCCCCAGGCGGTGATTACTGGACCACACACAAAAACAAACACACACACCAGAGACCCCAGACGGCGATTACTGGACCCTACACACACACGGGGCCCCCAAGCGGTGATTACTGGACCCTCCAAACACACACCGGAGGCCCCCAGACGGCGATTACTGGACCCTACACACACACATATGGCTCCAGGCGGTGATTACTGGACCCTACACACACACGGCTCCAGGCGGTGATTACTGGACCCTCCAAACACACACACCGGAGGCCTCCAGACGGCAATTACTGGACCCTAACACACACCCCCCCAGACGGTGATTATCGGACCTGCCACGCGCGCACGCACACACACACACACACCGGAGGCCCCCAGACGGTGATTACTGGAACCTATACACACACGCCCCTCCCAGGCGGTGATTACTGAACCCTCCAAACACACACACCGGAGGCCCCAGACGGCGATTACTGGACCCTACACACACACGGCCCCCAGGGGCGGTCGGTGATTACTGGACCCTACACACACACACACGGCTCCAGGCGGTGATTACTGGACCCCACACACACACACGGCTCCAGGCAGTGATTACTGGACCCTACACACACACATGGCTCCAGGAGGTGATTACTGGACCCTCCAAACACACACACACACACACCGGAGGCCTCCAGACGGCAGTTACTGGACCCTAACACACACGCCCCCCCCAGACGGTGATTATCGGACCCGCCACACGCGCGCGCGCACGCGCACACACACAAACACACACACACACACACACACACCGGAGGCCCCCAGACGGTGATTACTGAACCACACACACGCGCCCCCCCAGATGGTGATTACCAGACCCGCCACACGCACACACACACACACACACTGGAAGCCCCCAGATTGTGATTACCGGACCCCACACACACACCGGAGGCCCCCAGACGGTGATTACCAGACCCGCCACACGCACACACACACACCGGAAGCCCCCAGATGGTGATTACCAGACCCCACATACATACTGGAGCCCCCAGACGGTGATTACGGAACCCTCCACTTGAGTCTGACCACACATGGGTCACACAAGTGTGGAGCGCCCCCTTGCAAAACAGACTGCGTGTAATAAGCCTCATGGACGTACTTCCCAAAGGGAGAGAAGGCAGAGCCTCCGGCTGAGAGACCACAGCTGAGGTTACATATAATGGATGTGAGGCTGATTATCGGCTGCAGGTGACCGGTCCTGACGTCGCACATACTAGGGTGCATGGGTCACATGTACGGTTGTAGCCATGAAGTCTCTGAGCTCTGTCCTTGCTGGTCAGAAGAGCTGACACTGTACCCAGTACAGGAAGCAGCAGGGGAGGGGATCTACAGCTCACAGCGTGGGGCACGGGAAGTGGTCAGCAGCCACGGACATCATTTTCTTCTTTCGCTATGAGGTGGCTCTACGTAAAGTAGATGTGGGGGAAGGGCAACAGCCGTGTGTCTGGGGGTAGAGTGTCAGCTCTTGGGGTCAGCGGCTGCGCTGTGTCCTTACCTTCACCGCCATCTCAGTCTCGCCCTTCCCGATCTCGCTATAGATCTGTCTTTCAGGGTAGTGCAGATGCTGCAGGGAAAACAGTCATTAACTCCACGACAGACACTTCAGTCCTTATATGATGCCATATAAATCACCTCGTAATGCTCTGCCCCCTTCTCCGCCTTTTTGGCTTTGGCCGTCTTCACCTGTAGGAGATAAAAAAGATGGAAAAAAGGGGGATGAGAATTATATAACTCCAGCTGTCAGCCACATACATGGTCCAGAATGGTCAGAAGTGCACTCACCTTCAGGTGGCAGTATAGAGCGGTGAGGACGATCCCGTAGAGGAAGAGGATACCGTCCAGGATGTAGCAGATCTCCGGTTCTTGCATTCCCGCAGGTGATATAATGGCACTCGCTCCGCAGGTACTGTGAGGAAACAAATAAAACTCGGGAGATCTGAAAAATTGTGACTCCTTTACCTAAAGCTGCCTTACACCAAGCGCAAGAGCTGAGGACTGTGCCAACTACAGGGGGTGATCTCCAGCATCAACCCTCGACGCTGTCCAGTACAGACAGGACCACCAGGAATCTCCAGCACCCCCACAAGGAACGGGAGCATCATAAAGATGGTGGAAACGTCAGACCCCTCCCCTCGGACAAGGAGAGCACAACAAAGTATCAAGAAAGAAGATTCCAGAATTTTACAAAAATGACAGGTTTGTGTGTTTTCCGGCCCCCAATAATTAGAGTTGATGGAGCTGTTACCTTCACGTCCTCGTAGTCCAGGAGCAGTGCGTGGTTTGTGCGCTGTCCGAGCTCTGCAGGGCGGAACGCTCCGTGTCCAGACCAATACAGGAAGTGACTCTCCGCCCAGCCCCCGCTGCAGAGAACACGGGGAGCGGGGAAGGGGGTTCTATTCTGGGCTTTACAAGAAAATTTTAAGGAAATCGGAGGTTCCTTATTTTGCTGTGATGACAGCTATGGCATACCTGCTCCTGCCTGACGCCCTCGTACAGTCGTCTCAGGGAGGTCTGAGCAATGGGGGAAGTGTAGTTGCTCATAGTTCCCTAAACCTGCAGCGCCCCCCCGGTGGACAGGCCAGTTCCTGCAGCTACATACAGTCGCCTCTTGAAAGCAGCCACCCCTGCCATGTTGGCACAATGTTACCACCCACCAGCTGGATGACTATCCCTGCGCCATATTCGCCATCACCCAGCTTTCATCTGTTAAATCTTCCTGGCACATGTCAGCGATGACCACAAAGACGTTATCCATTTAGAAAGCAAAGACTTTTTATTTTCAGAATTTTACAAACATAATGTTAAATAATGTCAGGATGGAGGGGACGTGGCGGAGCCTCCGAGCAAGCAGATTAGCGGTCGACTTCTCCAAACACAATATCTTGAGTTCCTACAAGAGGAGAAGCGCGTCAGTATCCAGGAGGAACACTGGCTACAAACCCCACTACCTCCTGCTGCAGCACTCACCGATAATGGCGACCACGTCCGCGAGCATGTGACCCTGCGACATCTTGTCCAAGCCGGCCTAGAGGAGGAGAAATCAAGAATGAAGTATGATCGCAGATGTGCTCCTGAGAATTTGGGGGGAGGGTGTCTGTTTACCAAGTGAGCGAATCCGGGGGCCTTAATCTTACAGCGGTACGGGCGGCTCGTTCCATCAGACACCAGGTAGACCCCAAACTCACCCTGGAAAGAAGAATATGGCGTTAGAGGGGCACAGAATTGGCACAAACGCGATGTCACATCTCCTAGCATTGTGCTTAAATCCAACCCCAGGATTCCCCTCCCCACCTGCCGTACCTTGGGGCCTCGATGGCAGTGTAGGTGGCTCCGGGGGGCACTTGGTAGCCCTCTGTGTACAGCTTGAAGTGATGGATCAGAGACTCCATGGAGCGCTGAAGGGAAAACATGAAATTTGTCACTGATGTTGGCATGGATTAACCCCATAATCCCCATCTGTCCTACCTTCATTTCCGACCTCTTGGGAGGGGAGATCTTGGCGTCGTCCACCTTGATCTCACCTTCCGGCATCTTATTGAGACACTGGAGGATAATCCGCAGGGACTGGCGCATCTCCTCCACACGACACAGGTACCTGGGGGCAGATACATACGGGTCCGCGGCGTGAGACACGGCACTGAGGGAGGGGCTGGTAGGTTCCAGCCCGCCCACTCACCTGTCATAACAATCTCCCCTAGATCCGATGGGGATGTCAAACTCCACCTGGTCATACACATCGTATGGCTGCGACTTCCGGAGGTCCCACTGGATCCCTGAACCTCGGAGCATCACCCCACTACAAAGGCACAAGAAGGGTCAGAGCAGAACGGTAATCTGTGGAGGTGGCGGATTAATGAAAACTCTGCAACATAATATTGGATTATAGGATTTTACCAGTTAGATAAATAAAAAAATATTCTGGATTATTGGAGTAGTGAACAGAACCTGGTAATCCAGAATACCTATAATCCAGCAGGACTGATATAATGATGTAGTTACCTAAACCCGTAGTTCAGGGCGTCCTCGGCGGAGATCACCCCAATATCCACAGTCCGGTTCTTCCAGATTCGGTTGTTTGTCAGCATCTGGAGGACACAAGATATCTGTAATCTGCTAATATTGTACACCACCCCCTCTAGGTGAGCAGGAGGGAGTCACACACACAGGACGGACATTGCTGTGCATCCTCTGAGGGGTTAATTGAAAACCATTTACTATACATAGGGATGAAGGATGTTGTCAGGGCCCGGACTTGCAAGGATAGAAAGCCAAACGACCCACAATAGCGGCTCATTGTTTAGAGGGAACCCCCTCTGCATGATGACCATTTACTATGGTCGATCGGGGCACCCCTCAGCCAGAGACGTCTGGACCCACACCTCTTCCAGCTCATCAATGCGCAGTGAGAAATTCTTTAAGAACTCGTAGATGTCGTTCATCAGACCGAGCGGCATATCCTAGGAGACACAGGGCAAATAATCATCAGGGACCCCTCATATGTACAGGAGGGGGGAGGGGACGGGTAATGATTGCACACCTGGTGCACTCCTCCTGGCCGAATGTAGGCCGCGTGCATCCGAGCTCCTGACACCCGCTCATAAAACTCGAACATCTGCAAGAAAGAAGCAATGGTCACTGTCAGCAAGCAAAGGTTTTGCATCAGGATAGGTGCAAGGTTTAGGTGAGATTTTATACCCCTTCCCAACCTACCTTCTCTCGCTCCTCGAACATCCAGAAGAAGGGGGTCATGGCGCCGACATCCAGAGCATGACAGCACACCGCCATGACGTGGTTCATCACTCGGGTCAATTCTGCGAACAGCACTGGAAGAATTGAAGGAAAGGTTACGGCCCCCTCTAGTGGAGGATCGTGGGTAAGGAGTGGAGGCAGCAAGCACCACTCACCTCTGATCCACTGAGCTCGGAGAGGGGGGCGGATGTTCAGCAGCTTCTCTACCGCCAGGGAGTAGCACTGCTCATTGCACATCATGGAGACATAGTCCAGACGGTCAAAGTATGGCAGAGCCTGCAGGGACGAGAACTGCTCATTACCAGAAGTACTACCCCACCGTATCTGCTGTCACCAGGCATCGCCCCACCATTACCTGCAGGTAGGTTTTGTACTCTATTAGCTTCTCTGTTCCTCGGTGCAGGAGGCCCACGTGGGGGTCACACTTCTTCACCGACTCCCCGCTCAGCTCCATCACCAGGCGGAGCACGCCATGAGCGGCTGGATGCTGTGGGCCGAAGTTGATGGTGAGGTTGGACACTTCCTTGTGCACAGGGGGGCCTTGTCTGTACGGGGAGGGGGCAAAAAAAAAATAAAAAAAGAACATGAGTGATAGAAGAAGTGGTCACAAGCAGGGAATTTTTTCATCATCCAGACATGTTCACTGAAGCATCAGCGACACCTGCTGGTAAGACTACGGTAATGATGCATGAGACAATTTCTCCCATGATTTTTGTGTTCATTTCCGTCACAATAAAATGACCAGATTATTCTCCGTCTGCGAGGCCACAACGAAATTCGCGGAAGGTTTTATATCTTTGCGGTGGTAAAAAAATTTGATTTAGAAAAATACTAAGAATTTTTATCTGTGTCTCTCCCAAGTGCAGCCGGCAGAGGGGTGCAGAGATCACACTCCACGTTTTCACTGCAGCCACTTTCTGTTGCATTTTCTGGAGATGGGCAGTGAGGAACAGCTCTGGAAAGTCTCATATTTCATTATTTTTATTATGCATTGCAGACATCATCACTGTCCCCGATGGGGCTCACAATCTAAATTCCCTATCAGTATGTTTTTGGAGGGTGGGAGGCAACCAGAGAACCCAGAGGAAACCCACACAAACACGGGGAGAACATACAAACTCCTTGCAGATGTCCTTGGTGGGATTTGAACCCAGGACCCCAGCGCCGTTAAGCAATAGTGCTATCCACTGAGCCACCGTGCTGCTCAATGAATACTGCAGTGCTAACCACTGGAACGCCGCGCTGCTCTATGAATACTCAGTACTAACCACTCAGCCGCTGTGCTGCTCTTTGAATACTACAGTGCTAACCACTGACCCGTCGTGCTCCCAAATGAATACTCCAGTGCTAACCACTGGGTCACCGTGCTGCTCTATCAATACAACAGTGCTAACCACTCAGCTGCCGTGCTGCTCTCTCAATACTACAATGCTAACCACTCTGCCACAGTGCTGCTCTATGAATACTACGTGCTAAGTACTGTGCCACAGTGCTGCTCTATAAATACTACAGTGCTAACCACTGAGCCACCATGATGCTCTATGAATACTACAGAGCTACCCACTGAGCCACCGTGCTGCTCAATGAATACTGCAGTGCTAACCACTGAGCCGTCGTGTTGCTCTCTGAACACTACAGTGCTAACCACTGAGCCGCCGTGCTGCTCTATGAATACTACAGGGCTAACCAGTGAGCCAAAGTGCTGCTCTATGAATGCTACAATGCTAACCAGTGAGCCACCACACTGCTCTATGAATACTATGTGCTAACCACTGTGCCGCTCTATGAATACTACAGTGCTAACCACTGACCCATCGTGCTCCGCAATGAATACTCCAGTGCTAACCACTGAGTCACTGTGCTGCTCTATCAATACGACAGTGCTAACCACTCAGCTGCCGTGCTGCTCTATGAATACTACAATGCTAACCACTGTGCCACAGTGCTGCTCTATAAATACTACGTGCTAACTACTGTGCCACAGTGCTGCTCTATAAATACTACAGTGCTAACCACTGAGCCACCATGCTGCTCTATGAATACTACAGAGCTAACCACTGAGCCACCGTGCTGCTCAATGAATACTGCAGTGCTAACCACTGAGCCGCCGTGCTGCTCAATGAATACTACGTGCTAACTACTGTGCCACAGTGCTGCTCTATAAATACTACAGAGCTAACCACCGAGCCTCCGTGCTGCTCAATGAATACTGCAGTGCAAACCACTGAGCCACCGTGCTGCTCTATGAATACTACAGTACTAACCACTCAGCCACCGTGCTGCTCTCTGAATACTACAGTGCTAACCACTAAGCCGCCGTGCTGCTCTATGAATACTACAGGGCTAACCAGTGAGCCAAAGTGCTGCTCTATGAATGCTACAATGCTAACCAGGGAGCCACCACACTGCTCTATGAATACTACATGCTAACCACTGTGCCACAGTGATGCTCTGAATACTAGTGCTAACCACTGAGCCAGTGCTGCTCAATGAATATTACAGTGCTAACCACTGAGCCACCATGCTGCTCTATGAATACTGCAATGCTAACCACTGAGCCACAGTGCTGCTCTATGACTACAACAGTGCTATAACCAGTGAGCCACCGTGCTGCTCTATGAATACGACAGTGCTAACCAGTGAGCCACCACGCTGCTCTATGAATACTACATGCTAACCACTGTGCCACAGGGCTGCTCTATGAATACTAGTGCTAACCACTGAGCTGCCGTGCTGCTCTATGAATACTATAGTGTTAACCACTGAGACAGTGCTGCTCAATGACTACTGCAATGCTAACTACTGAGCCACCATGCTGCTCTATGAATACGACAGTGCTAACCAGTGAGCCACCACGCTGCTCTATGAATACTACGTGCTAACCACTGTGCCACAGGGCTGCTCTATGAATAATGTGCTACCCACTGAGCCAAAGTGCTACAGGAGGTCTACCTGTGATGATTATGGCTGCGGCAACAACAAATCACTTTCGTGGAATCTGAGGAGCTAAACAGCAGTGGCGGAACATGACATGGAGTACTGAGGGGGTAATGGGCTCCGGTCCTCACCGTGCCAGGGGGCGGGCACCCATTTGACGGTGACGGCGCTGGGGTACATGACGGCTCCACTGTACTGCTCCATATACTCCATGTCCGGCTGCCATTGCTTCTCCCTACAAGACAAAACAGACTGAGGACTACTACTCCCATCCGCTGTACTGTGGGGACGACTATGTTCCGCCATTACCTGACCGGCTGCGCCGCCCTCAGCCAGCGCCCGGACAGAGCACCTGAAGGTGCCCGCAGCCGTCCCACAGCTCTGAGCGCCGCCATCTTCCCGAGCACACTGCCTGCTGGGAACTTCCGGTGTACTGCTCCGGCTTCACAGCCCTAGAGACATTGCGAGGTGCTGAGAAGAGGCGGCGTGATGACGCACATCCATCAAGACGTGGGAAGCCATGTTGGCTAAGGGCATGTGTGCCAGGACTGGTTAAGTACAGAAGTGGTCACTGACTGGATGGCACTTCTGTTGCAAAGCGATAATCTGGCTCCATTAGGCCCCTTTCACACATCCGTTTTTTGCCATCAGTCACAATCCGTCGTTTTTTAAAAAAAAAACGGATCCGGTGACTGATGCCGCAGGGTCCGTTTTTTCTCATAGACTTGTATTAGCGACGGATGGCCGCGTGTTTCATCTGTCGTTCGACGGATCCGTCGGAAATTTTTGGTCCGTCGGACGGACACGATGCACAAACCAATGTTTTTTGTCTCCATCGGAAAATCAGACCTCGTCCGTCGTTTACTATAATGGAAGCCTAGGGGCGACGGATCCGTTTTTTCTAACTGAGCATGCTCCTGACAGGTTAAACCACAAACAAGATATATACACATAGAATACAGATCTACTATATAATCGTCTAATTCTGTCTGTAACGGAAATCCCGCGTCGCTGATTGGTCGCGCTCGGCCAGACGCGACCAATCAGCAACAGGCGAAGGACGGCCGCGAATTGGCGCAGGATTTGAACCACGCTCGCCACCGCTATTGTCAGGAGATCAGCGGTGCTCGCAGCGGAAGTACCCCAACCGGCGGCCTCCACGTAAACCCCAGCAGCCTCCACTTACACCCCACCAGCAGCAGCCTCTATATACACCAGCAGCAGCAGCAGCCTCCACATATACCCCAGCAGCAGCAGCCTCCACATATACCCCAGCAGCAGCGCCTCCAATATACCCCAGCAGCAGCAGCCTCCATATATACCCCACCAGCAGCAGCAGCCTCCACATATACCCCAGCAGCAGCCGCCTCCACATATACCCCAGCAGCAGCAACCTCCATATATACCCCAGCAGCAGCCGCCTCCACATATACCCACAGCAGCAGCCTCCATATATACCCCAGCAGCAGCAGCAGCCTCCACATATACCCCAGCAGCAGCAGCCTCCACATATACCCCAGCAGCAGCAACCTCCAATATACCCCAGCAGCAGCAGCCTCCCATAATACCATAGCAGCAGCAGCCTCCATATATACCCCAGCAGCAGCAGCAGCCTCCACATATACCCCAGCAGCAGCACCTCCACATATACCCCAGCAGCAGCCGCCTCCACATATACCCCAGCAGCAGCAGCCTCCAATATACCCCAGCAGCAGCAGCCTCCACATATACCCCAGCAGCAGCAGCCTCCACATATACCTCCAGCAGCAGCCTGCCATATACCCCAGCAGCAGCCTCCACAATACCCAGCAGCAGCAGCCTCCACATATACCCCAGCAGCAGCACCTCCACATATACCCCAGCAGCAGCAGCCTCCACATATACCCCAGCAGCAGCAGCCTCCACATATACCCCAGCAGCAGCAACCTCCAATATACCCCAGCAGCAGCGCCTCCACATATACCCCAGCAGCAGCAGCCTCCAATATACCCCAGCAGCAGCAGCCTCCACATATACCTCAGCAGCAGCAGCCTGCACATATACCCCAGCAGCAGCAGCCTCCACATATACCCCAGCAGCAGCAGCCTCCACATATACCTCAGCAGCAGCAGCCTCCATATATACCCCAGCAGCAGCAGCCTCCACATATACCCAGCAGCAGCACCTCCACAATACCCCAGCAGCAGCCTCCACATATACCCCAGCAGCAGCAGCCTCCACATATACCCCAGCAGCAGCAGCCTCCACATATACCCCAGCAGCAGCAGCCTCCACATATACCCAGCAGCAGCAGCCTCCAATATACCCCAGCAGCAGCAGCCTCCACATATACCCCAGCAGCAGCAGCCTCCACATATACCCCAGCAGCAGCCTCCACATATACCTCAGCAGCAGCAGCCTCACATATACCCCAGCAGCAGCAGCCTCCACATATACCCAGCAGCAGCAGCCTCCACATATACCTCAGCAGCAGCAGCCTCCACATATACCCCAGCAGCAGCAGCCTCCACATATACCCCAGCAGCAGCAGCCTCCACATATACCTCAGCAGCAGCAGCCTCCATATATACCCCAGCAGCAGCAGCCTCCACATATACCCCAGCAGCAGCCTCCACAAATACCCCACAGCAGCAGCCTCCACATATACCTCAGCAGCAGCAGCCTCCATATATACCCGCAGCAGCAGCCTCCACAATACCCACAGCAGCAGCCTCCACATATACCCCAGCAGCAGCAGCCTCCACATATACCACAGCAGCAGCCTCCACATATACCCAGCAGCAGCAGCCTCCATATATACCCAGCAGCAGCAGCCTCCACATATACCTCAACAGCAGCAGCCTCCACATATATCCCCAGCAGCAGCAGCCTCCACATATACCTCAGCAGCAGCCTCCATATATACCCCAGCAGCAGCAGCCTCCACATATACCCCAGCAGCAACAGCCTCCACATATACCCCAGCAGCAGCAGCCTCCACATATACCTCAGCAGCAGCAGCCTCATATATACCCCAGCAGCAGCAGCCTCCACATATACCCCAGCAGCAACAGCCTAAACATATACGCCAGCAGCAGCAGCCTCCACATATACCCCAGCAGCAGCAGGCTCCACATATACCCTAGCAGCAGCAGCCTCCACATATACCCCAGCAGCAACAGCATCCACATATACCCCAGCAGCAGCAGCCTCCACATATACCTCAGCAGCAGCAGCCTCCATATATACCCCAGCAGCAGCCTCCACATATACCCCAGCAGCAACAGCCTCCACATATACACCAGCAGCCTCCACATATACCTCAGCAGCAACAGCCTCCACATATACACCAGCAGCAGCAGCCTCCACATATACTCCAGCAGCAACAGCCTCCACATATACCCCAGCAGCAGCAGCCTCCACATATACCCCAGCAGCAGCCTCCACGTACACACCACCAGCAGCAGCCTCTATATACACCAGCAGCAGCAGCCTCTATATACCCCACCAGCAGCAGCCTCTATATACCCCACCAGCAGCTGCCTCCACATATACTCCAGCAGCAGCCTCCACATATACCCCAGCAGCAGCAGCCTCCACATATACCCCAGCAGCAGCAGCCTCCACATATACCCACCAGCAGCAGCCTCCACATATACCCCAGCAGCAGCTATATACCCCAGTAGCAGCAGCCTCCACATATACCCCAGCAGCAGCAGCCTCCACATATACCCAGCAGTAGCAGCCTCCACATATACCCCAGCAGCAGCAGCTATATACACCAGTAGCAGCAGCCTCCACATATACCCCCGCAGCAGCAGCCTCCATATATACCCCAGCAGCAGCAGCCTCCACATATACCCCAGCAGCAGCAGTCTCTACATATACCCCAGCAGCAGCAGCCTCCACATATACCCCAGCAGCAGCAGCCTCTACATATACCCCAGCAGCAGCCTCCATGTACACCCCACCAGCAGCAGCCTCTATATACCCCAGCAGCAGCCTCTATATACCCCACCAGCATCAGCCTCTATATACCCCACCAGCAGCAGCCTCCACATATACTCCAGCAGCAGCCTCCACATATACCCCAGCAGCAGCAGCCTCCACATATACCCCAGCAGCAGCAGCCTCCACATATACAACCAGCAGCAGCAGCCTCCACATATACCCCAGCAACAGCCTCTATATACACCCCAGAAGCCTCTATATACAGCTCAGAAGCCTCCACATATACCCCAGCAGCAGCAGCCTCTACATATACCCCAGCAGCAGCAGCCTCCACATATACAACCGCAGCAGCAGCCTGCACATATACCCCAGCAGCAGCCTCTATATACACCCCAGTAGCAGCCTCCACATATACCCCAGCAGCAGCAGCCTCCACATATACCCCAGGAGCAGCAGCCTCCACATATACCCCAGCAGCAGCAGCCTCTACAAAAACCCCAGCAGCAGCCTCCACGTACATCCCACCAGCAGCAGCTTCTATATGCCTCACCAGCAGCTGCCTTTATATACCCCAGCAGCAGCCTCCACATATACCCCAGCAGCAGCCTCCACATATACCCATCAGCAGCAGCCTCCACGTACATCCCACCAGCAGCAGCTTCTATATGCCCCACCAGCAGCAGCCTCTATATACCCCAGCAGCAGCCTCCACATATACCCCAGCAGCAGCCTCCACATATACCCCAGCAGCAGCAGCCTCCACATATACCCCAGTAGCAGCAGCCTCCACATATACCCAGCAGCAGCCTCCACATATACCCCACCAGCAGCAGCCTCTATATACCCCAGCAGCAGCTCTATATACCCCAGCAGCAGCCTCCACATATACCTCAGCAGCAGCAGCAGCCTCCACATATACTCCAGCAGCAGCAGCCTCCACATATACCCCAGCAGCAGCAGCCTTCACATACACCCAACAGCAGCCTCTATATACACCCCAGGAGCCTCTATATACACCCCAGCAGCAGCAGCCTCATATACACGGCAGCAGCCTCTATATACACGGCAGCAGCCTCAATATACACCCCAGCAGCCTCTATATACACCCCAGCAGCCTCTATATACACACCAGAAGCCTCTATATACAGCCAGCAGCCTCTATAACAGCCAGCAGCTGTTATGTTTCGGTAGCTGAGGAGTGCAGGTAAAAAGGCAATACACCAGAGCAGTTGGAATCTATGAGATTGCAGTACCCTGACTAACCACCGCAACTAGAGGCAGCCGTTGGGAGCGTTCCTACGTTGGTCCTAGACGCCTCGTCACAGCCTGAGAAACTAACTACACCTAAAGAAAGAAATAGGAAAGTATCTGCCCCGGAGCAGAACCCCAAAGATAATAGAAAGCCCCAAACATGTAATGGCGGTTAGACAAGAGGAAATACTGACACAGAAAGAAAATAGAATGAGCAAACGCTGGGGCCCAAACTATCTAAATAGAAAAGGATAGGAAGGGTACTTACTGCAATCCAGAAAACCCTGAAAAGCACCAACTCTACTAATTTCAAAATCACCTGAGATCACACGACCTCTACCACCTAAATTAGTTCTCTGGTGTAACAAAATCAAAACAGCAGCCACTGAAAAAACTGGAAAAAGCAAAAGAACAAAACTCAGTGGCTGAACTAAACTGAGAGGGCAGAAGCCCCCGGAGGGGACCTGAAGGCCCCCACAGAAGTGCAGGACAAAATGCAAAAATATAGCACAAACACAAAAGAAGAAAATGTCTTATCTGATAGCAGGAGATGCAGACACGACACAGCAGGCTACAAGGGAAACTGGAAAGAAGGATTCAGACCAGAACAATTGATCACCGGCGACCCTGATGGGAAAATGACTCCCTTATATAAGGACCAGTCAGTAACACCTGATTCCAGTCCTCACAATCTTCACTAGCACCGCTTGTAACCACCAGAGGGAGCCTCTGCTCAGAACTCATCTCAAACCCATTCACAACAGTACCCCCCCCTTGAGGAGGGGTCACCGAACCCTCATTTGAGCAACCAGGTCGGTCAGGATGAGTTCTATGATACGCACGGATAAGTCTCCTAGCATGGATGTCCGAAGCAAACACCCAAGAATTGTCTTCCTGACCATAACCTCTCCATTTAACCAAATACTGGAGTTTCCGTCTAGAAAAACGAGAATCCAATATTTTCTCAACCACATACTCCAGATTGCCCTCAACCAAAACAGGGTCAGGAGGCACAGCAGCAGGAACCACTGGCTCAACAAACCTCTTCAAAACAAGGACTTGTGGAACACGTTATGGATCTTAAATGTCCCTGGAAGAAGCAAACGAAAAGAAACAGGATTAATAATCTCCATGATCTTATAAGGTCCAATGAACCTAGGCTTAAATTTAGGAGATGCTACTCTCATAGGAATATTCTTTGAGGACAACCAGACCAAGTCCCCCACTTTAAACCGAGGACCATCAGTCCTATGCCGGTTAGCAAACTGCTGGGCCTTCTCCTGAGAGAGGGACAACCTCTCCACTACCTGGTCCCAAATCTGTTGCATACGCTCCACAACAGAGTCAACACCTGGACAGACAGAAGCCTCCGTCTGTCCTGAAGAAAATCGAGGGTGAAACCCAGAATTACAGAAAAACGGAGACATCAAAGTGGCAGAGCTAGCCCTATTATAAGAGCAAACTCAGCCAAAGGCAAAAAAGAGACCCAGTCATCCTGATCAGCAGACACAAAGCATCTTAGATAAGTCTCCAATGTCTGGTTTGTTCTCTCAGTTTGACCATTGGTCTGAGGATGAAATGCCGAGGAGAAAGACAATTGAACACCCCGTTTAGAACAAAAAGTCCTCCAAAATCTGGAAACAAACTGGACTCCTCTGTCAGACACAATGTTCTCAGGAATGCCGTGTAAACGAACCACGTGCTGAAGGAACAACGGCACCAATTCAGAGGAGGAAGGCAACTTAGTAATGGCACAAGATGTATCATTTTGGAAAACCTATCACAAATTACCCAGATGGTGGTCATTCTCTGAGAAACAGGAAGATCGGAAATGAAATCCATAGAGATATGGGTCCATGGTCTCTTGGGCACAGGCAATGGCATCAACAAACCACTAGAGCGAGAGCAAGGCTTGGAGCGAGAGCAAGTCCCGCAGGACTGCACAAATTCCCTGACAAACACGAGACAAGGTTGGCCACCAAAAGGACCGACTAACCAAGTCTCTGGTACCAAAAATTCCGGGATGCCCCGCCAATGCGGAACAATGAATCTCAGACATCACACTCTTTTTCCATTGGTCCGGGACAAACAATTTTCCAACAGGGCAGCGCTCGGGCCTATCCTCCCGACACCCCTCCAGAGCAAGTCTCAAATTGGGCGAGATGGCAGAAAGAACTACACCTCTTTCAAAATAACAGAAGGATCAGATAACTCAGGAGAGTCCGCAAGGAAACTCCTCGAGAGGGCATCTGCCTTAACATTCTTAGTGCCAGGAAGAAAGGAAACCACAAATTAAAACGTGTGAAAAACAAGGCCCACCTGGCCTGTCTAGGATTAAGTCGCTTGGCAGATTCCAGATAGACCAGATTCTTATGGTCCATAAGGACCACCACCTGATGTTTGGCTCCCTCCAGCCAATGTCTCACTCTTCAAAAGCCCACTTCATGGCCAATAACTCCCGATTACCCACGTCATAATTACGTTCAGTAGGAGAAAATTTTCGAGAGAAAAAAGGACAAGGGTTACTTTTAGAGGTTCTGGATCTTTTTGGGACAAAACGGCACCTGCCCCAATTTCAGAGGCATCAACCTCCACCTGAAATGGCAGAGAAACATCAGGTTGCCGTAGAACAGGAGCAGAAGTGATCTCTGCTTAAGTTCCCGAAATGCAGAGACTGCCTCAGGAGGCCAATTCACCACATCAGAACCCTTTTGGTCAAATCAGTTAATGGTTTTTTAAAAATAACCGAGAAATTACCAAAATTTACGATAAAAATTGGCAAAACCAAAAATCTCTGAAGAGCCTTTAATGAAGTAGGTTGGACCCAATCACAGATGGCCTGAACCTTGACCGGGTCCATTTCAATTTACAGATGGGACAAAATGAATCCCAGAAATGAGATCCTCTGTACGCCAAAAAGACACTTTGATCCCTTCACATACAGAGCATTCTCTCTCAAAATCTGGAATACAGTTCGAACATGTTTCACATGAGAGTCCCAGTCTTAGAAAAAATCAAGATATCATCCAAATAAACAATCAGAAATTTGTCCACAAAATCCCTGAAAATGTCATTCAGAAGGACTGGAAGACGGAAGGAGCATTAGTGAGCCCAAAGGGCATCACTAGGTACTCAAAATGCCCTTCAGGGGTATTGAATGCCGTCTTCCATTCATCCCCCGTGCTTAATGCGAAAAGGTTATCGCCCCCCTGAGGTCAAGCTTGGTAAACCAAGTAGCGTTTTTCACCCTGGAAAACAGGTCAGAAATCAAGGGTAAACGGGTATTGATATTTCACAGTAATATTGTTCAAGAGTCGAAATCAATACACGGCCTTAATGAACCATCTTTTTTGGCCACAAAGAAAAAACCGGCACTAAGGGTGAAGAGGATGGTCTGATATGACCCTTCTCCAATGATTTCCTTGATATAAGACCGCATAGGTCATGTTCAGTACAGACAAGTTAAAAAGGCGACCTTTAGGGAATTTACTACCCCGGCACTAATTCAATAGCGCAGTCATAGCTCCTATGGGGAGGTAAGGATGCAGATTTACTTTCGCTAAACACATCAGAAAAAATCAATCAAAAAGTCAGGAACATCTGAGCCTGGGGGGAGGCAGAAAAAACAGGAGTGTTGGTATTAACACATTGGCAGCCCCAACTGGTTACAGACACAGATTTCCAATCCAAAACAGGATTATGAGACTGTAACCAAGGGAAACCCAGCACGATAATGTCATGCAGATTATATAGAACCAAAATTTGCAGCACTCCTGGTGATCAGGTTCAACCTCATTACACCTGAGTAGAAAACTGGGGGTTTTTTCTCAGCCAAAGGGGTAGAATCGATCCCCAGTAGGGGAATAGACTTCTGTAGGGTATCAAGGGAAAACCCACAACGTTTAGCAAAATCATAATCCATCAGGTTAATAGCTGCTCAGAATCAACGAAAGCCTGAGCAGAAAATGAGGACAGAGAGCATATCAGAGTGACAGTTAATAAAAAACTTAGTCTGAACACTACCCAAACAACTGAGCGTGCAAAACGTCTTCCCCCGCTTGGGCAGACTGAAATAGCATGAGAGGCATCACCACAGTAGAAACATAACCCATTGCGCTTTCGAAACTCATGACGCTGTGCCCCAGACACCACTCCATCAACTGCATGGGTTAGAAGCTGGTTCACAGGCAACACCATCCACGCATTTCTTCTGCTCACGCAAAGGCTGCAATTTGAACGCTAATGACTAGAATCATTGAGACCAGAGGGGCAGGGGGAATCCCCCACCATAACACCTTTACATTATCTGACAGACCCTTCCGGAAAAGGGCCGCCAAAGCGTCGTCATTCCTTTGGTCGGACTGCCACCTACGGAATCTCTGACGTATAACTCCGCTCATCAAGTCCCTATTTAATGCCAACAAGGCTTTTTCACTTGATCAGGACATTAGGCTATCGTACAATAACCCCAAAGCCTGAAAAAATGCATCCATCACTCAAAACAGGATCCCCAGGTATCAGGGAAAAGCCCATTCCTGAGGATCGCCGCGCGGAAGAAATAATTTGACCGCTGGCTCGTTTCCTGAGGACTTGATTTTAAGGCAAAAAACAATTTACAATTATTTTTGAAATTCTGAAATTAGCTCGATCCCCCTAAAAAAAATTGGCATGGGGATCCTAGTTTTCCCCAAAGGAACCTAGCAGATAGGTAGCATTCCGAACTTCAGTGCAAGCTGATCCACACGGCCCAGACAACTGTCAAACTCCATTGAGAAAAAATCCTCCCAACCCAGAGTACAGAGGGAAAAAAAAAAAAATGCAAAAACAGAAAAAATCTCTGACAACTCTGACAACCTTTTTTTTTCTTTCACAATTTTTTTCCCTTTGTGATACCATACAATTTTCAATTTTTTGCCGGTGATACTTTATGTTTCGGTAGCTGAGGATGCAGGTAAAAAGGCAATACACCAGAGCAGTTGGAATCTATGAGATTGCGTACCCTGCTAACCACCGCAATAGAGGGGAGCCGTGGAGCGTTCCTACGTTGGTCCAGACGCCTCGTCACGCCTGAGAAATAACTACACCTAAAGAAAGAAATGGAAAGCTATCTGCCCCGGAGCAGAACCCAAAGATAATAGAAAGCCCCCCAAATGTAATGGGGTTAGACAAGAGGAAATACTGACACAGAAAGAAAATAGAATGGCAAACCTGGGGCCCAAACTATTAAATAGAAAAGGATGGAAGGGACTTACTGCAATCCCAGAAAACCTGAAAAGCCCCAATCTAATATTTCAAAATCACCTGAGATAACACGCCTCTACCAACCTAAATTAGTTCTCTGGTTAACAAAAACAAAACGCGCCACGAAAAAAAAGGAAAAAGCAAAAGAAACAAACCAGTGGCTGAACTAAATGAGAGGCAGAAGCCCCCGGAGGGGCCCTGAAGGCCCCCACAGAAGGCAGGACAAAATGCAAAAATAAGCACAAAACAAAAGAAGAAAATGTCTTTCTGATGCGGGATCGACACACCGCAGGCTAAAGGGAAATGGAAAAGAAGGATTCAGACCAAACAATTGTCACCGGCGACCCTGATGGAAAATGATCCCTTATATAAGACCGTCAGTAACACCTGATTCCCATCCTCACAATCTTCACTACACCCTTGTAACCACAGGGGGCCTTGCTCAGAACTCATCTAAAAACCCATTCAAAAGTACCCCCCCCCTTGAGGGGGGTCAACGACCCCTCTTTGAGCCCAGGTCGGTCGGGAGAGTTCTATAACGCCGGAAAGTCTCCGCATGGATGTCCGAAGAAAAACCCCAAGAATTGTCTTCTGACCATACCTTCCATTTAACCAATACTGGAGTTTCCGTTAGAAAAACGAGAACCAATATTTTCTCAACACTACCCAGATTGCCCCAACCAAAACAGGGTCAGGGGACAGCAGCAGGAACCACTGGCTCAACAAACCTCTTAACAAGGATTGTGGAAACGTTTATGGACTTAAATGGTCCCTGGAAGAAGCAAACGAAAAGAAAAGGATTAATAATTCCAGTTCTTATAAGGTCAAATGAACCTAGGCTTAAATTTAGGAGATGCTACTCCATAGGAATATTCTTTGAGGAAACCAGACCAAGTCCCCCACTTTAAACCGAGGCCATCAGTCCTATGCCGGTTAAAAAAAATGGGGGCCCTTTTCCCCTGAGAGAGGGAAATTCCACTACCTGGTCCAATCTGTTGATACGTCCACAACAGAGTCAACACCTGGACAGACGAAGCCTCCGTCTGTCCGAAGAAAATGGGTGAAACCCAAATTACAGAAAAAAGGGCATCAAAGGGAGGAGCTGCCCTATTATTAAGGCAAACTCAGCCAAAGGAAAAAAAAGAACCCAGTCATCCTGATCAGCGACACAAAGCATCTTAATAATTCCAGTTGGTTTGTTCTTCAGTTTGACCATTGGTCTGAGGATGAAATGCCGAGGAGAAAAAGACAATGAACACCATTTAGAACAAAAAGTCCCAAAATTGGAAACAAATGGACTCCTCTGTCAGACAAATGTTCTAGGAATGCCGTGTAAACGAACCAGTGCTGAAGGAACAACGGCACCAATTCAGAGGGGGAAAAGGCAACTTAGGTAATGGCAAGATGTATCATTTTGGAAAACTATCAAAATTACCCAGATGGTGGTCATTCTTGAGAAACAGGAAGATGGAAATGAAATCCATAAGGATAGGGTCCTGGTCCTTGGGCAAAAGGCAATGGCTCAACAAAACCCAGAGCGAGAGGGCTTGGACGAGAGCAAGTCCCCGCAGGACTGCAAAATTCCCTAATACGAGACAAGGTTGGCCCCAAAAGGGCCGACTAACCAAGTCTCTGGTCCAAAATTCCGGATGCCCAGCCAATGCGGAACAATGAATCTCAGACATCACACTCTTTTTCCATTGGTCCGGGACAAACAATTTTTCCAACAGGGCAGCGCCGGGGGCCTATCCTCCTGACACCCCCTCAGAGCAAGTCTCAAATTGGGGCGAGATGGCGGAAAGAATACACCCTCTTTCAAAATAACAGAAGGATCAAAACCAGGAGAGTCCGCCAAGAAACTCCTCGAGAAGGGCATCTGCCTTAACATTCTTAGTGAGGAAGAAAGGAAACCACAAAATTAAAAGTGGAAAAAACAAGGCCCCCTGGCCTGTCTAGGATTAAGCGCTTGGAGATTCCAGATAGACCCGATTCTTTGGTCCATAAGGACCACACCTGATTTTGGTCCCTCCGCCAATGTCTCCACTCTTCAAAAGCCCACTTCATGGCCAATAACTCCCGATTACCCACGTAAATTACGTTCAGTGGAGAAAATTTTCGAGAGAAAAAGGCCAAGGGGTTACTTTTAGGGTCTCGGGGTTTTTTGGGGCAAAAAAGGAAAACCCCCCCCAAAATTTCAGAGGGATCAACCTCCACCTGAAATGGGGAAAAAAAATCAGGTTGCCGTTAAAAACAGGAGCAAAAAGTAAAACTTGTTAAAATTCCGGGGAAAAGCAGGGGGCTGCTCAGAGGGGCCCAAATTTCCCCAAAACAAAAACCCTTTTTTTGGTCAAATCGTTAATTTTTTAAAAAAAAAACCGGAAATTACCAAAAATTTTCGAAAAAAATTGGAAAACCCAAAAAAAACTCTAAAAAGCCTTTAATAAAAATTTTGGTTGGCCCCCTTTACAGATGGCCTGAACCTTGACCGGGTCATTTCAAAAACCGATGGGGAAAAAATAAAACCCAAAAATTTAGACCTTTTGGTAGAAAAAAAAACATTTTACCCCCTTTACATAAAGAGCTTTTCCCCTCAAAAACGGAAAAAACGTTTGAACTTTTTTTCATTTGGAAAATCCCAGTCATTAAAAAAAAATAAGATATCATCCAAAAAAACAATCGAAATTTGTCCAAAAAATCCCCGAAAAAATCATTCATGAAGGCTGGGGAAACGGAAGGAGCATTAAAAGGGGCCAAAGGGATCCCCGGTTCTCAAAAAGGCCCCCTTTGGGGGGGTTTTTAAAGCCGTCTTCCATTCATCCCGGTTTTTTAATGCGAATAAGGTTTTTTAAGCCCCCCCAGGTCAAGCTTGGTAAACCAAGTAGCGTTTTTTTTCCCTGGAAAAAGGTTTGAAAAAAAGGGGTAACGGGGGGTTGATTTTCTCGTAATTTTTTTTCAAGAGACGATTAAAATTATTTTAGGCCCCTTTAATTTTAACCCCCTTTTTTTTGGCCCCCCCCCAAAAAAAAAAGGCCCTAAGGGGTTGAAGGGATGGTCTGATATGACCCCCTTTCCAATGATTCTTGATATAAGACCCCATAGCGTTTTTGTTCAGGTACAGGGGAAGTTAAAAGGGGCCTTTAGGGAATTTAATACCCGGGCACTAATTCAAAGCGCCCTTTTTAGTCCCCTGGGAGGGGGAAAGGGTGCAGATTTACTTTTGCTAAACAATCAGGGGAAAATCAATTTTAAAAAATCAGGAAAAAAACCTGGCCCCCGGGGGGGGGCAGAAAAAAAAGGGGGTTTTTTGGGATTAAACCCCTTTCAGCCCCCAAAGGTTACAGACACGATTTCCCAAAACCAAAAAAGGGTTATGAGACTGTAACCAAGGGGAAACCAGCACGATAAAAATCAGCAGATTATATTTTAACCAAAA
>JARQOD010006453.1:0-42836 GCA_033576555.1 Oophaga sylvatica | reverse complement strand
TTGTCACGGCAAGTGATGGGGGCTTGGATTGACAGGCAGGTTGTCCGGCAAGTGCCCGGGGTGTCTGGTAGGGGCAGGTTGTCACGGCAAGTGACCGGGGCAGTCCGGATTGAAGGAGGTTGTCACGGCAAGTGACCGGGGTAGTCTCTGGATAGACAGGCAGGTTGTCACGGCAAGGGGACCGGGGCAGTCTCTGGATTGACAGGCAGGTTGTCACAGCAAGAAACCCGGGGCAGTCTCTAGATGGACAGGTATATACGACCTGAGATGGTGAAAGGCCTCCCGGTAGGCTAGAGGCAGTGGCGGATGGACACTCCCAAGTGAGCAGGCGGAGAGTCTCTGGAACAGCGGGGATCCCCCGCTTGTGACGTCCCGAACCTCCGGGTTAGGGCTGCAGTCAGATGGGATGATCGCTTCCAAGTGAGCAGGCAAGAGTCTCTGGAATAGCCGTGGATCACCACTTGTGACGTCCGAACCTCCGGGTAGACTTGCGGACGGTGCATACAGAAAACGGGCAGGAAACAGGCAGGTAACTGGTAACGGGACCTGGGGCTGAAGCAGAGTGAAACAGTGCAACAACAACATTGCTCAGGCACCTCCATTAAGGAGGAAGCCCTTAATATAGGGTGGAGTCCTCCGGCATTGGCCGGGGACTTATTTGAAAAATGTGCGCGGCTCCTTTAAGAGCGGGGGAGGGCGCGGCGCGCGCGCCTAAGTCCAGCAGCAGGGAAGGAGCGCGCGGCCCCAGCAGGGCGGAAGGAGGACGCTGAGGAAGGGTAAGGGGGGCGACGTCCCTGCCTGGCAGAGGACGCTGCTGCAGGGGAACAGCGTCCCTGCCTGGCAGAAGGCAGGGACGCCGACGCTACAGTACCCCCCCTCTAGGCCCCCCCTCTTTAGGCCAGAAAGAAATTTAGCTAGGATGAGAGGGGCATGGATGTTCTCCCGAGGCTCCCACGTTCTCTCCTCAGGACCAAACCCCTTCCAATCCACCAAAAAATAAGTCTTTCTTCCTACCCTTTTGGTGGCCAGAATGTTCTCTACCTCAAATTCATCGTCAGCAGACACTGGAGCAGGAGGTGTACCTGTAGACTTGAAAAAAGAGTTAAGTACCACCGGTTTGAGGAGAGATACATGGAAAGAGTTAGGAATGCGCAAATTGGCCCGGGAGTTTCAATTTATAGGTTGATCTGACTGATGATCTCAAAGGGACCGATGAACCGAGGGCATAACTTGTAGGAAGGAATCTTGAGCCCGACATACTTGGACGAAAGCCAGACCTTATCCCCAGGACGGAATTGAGGAGGATCCAGACGTCTTTTGTCAGCATGTCTCTTCATACGCTCGGATGACTGAATGAGTGCGGATCGGGTACTCTCCCATATGGAGGAAAATTCTCTAACCAGAGATTCCGCAGCTGGATTGTCCACAGAGATGGTGACAGGAACAGGGATCCGAGGGTGCTGACAGAAGACTACAAAAAACGGAGACTTGGAGGAAGATTCGCTCTCGTGATTATTGTAAGAGAATTCGGCCCAAGGCAGGAGCTCCACCCAGTCAGAATGGTGGGCATTAACGAAGTGCCGGAGATAACTGGTCAGATTCTGATTGATTCGCTCAACTTGTCCATTGGACTGCGGGTGGTAAGCGGAGGAGAAATCCAAGGTGACGTCTAGCAACTTACAAGTGGCTCTCCAGAAACGTGAGGTGAACTGTACCCACGATCCGACACAATGTGACGAGGCAGACCATGGAGACGGAAGATGTGGCGGATAAAGTCTTTAGCCAACTCGGGTGCAGACGGAAGACCTGGCAGAGGAATGAAGTGAGCCATCTTGGAAAAGCGGTCAGCGACCACCCAAATGACCGTACAACCGGCAGAAATGGGCAGATCTGTTATGAAGTCCATGGCTATATGCTGCCAGGGGGCAGCGGGTACAGGAAGCGGAAGAAGACGGCCGGCAGGCAGGTGTCTCGGAACTTTGTTGCGGGCACAGGAGACACAGGCAGATACAAAGTCTATTACGTCCTTGTGCAGGGTAGGCCACCAATAATGCCGGGTTATGAGTTGGAGGGTCTTTTTCTGACCGGCGTGGCCAGCCAGTTTAGACAAATGACCCCAGTGTAGGATTCTCTTCCGGTCGGTTACTGATAAGAAAGTCTTACCAGGAGGGAGACGATTTAGACTCACGGGAGCCACCAGCATCACTCTGGCGGGATCGATGATATGTTTAGGTTCTTCCTCGAGATCTGACACCAGGAAAGACCGGGACAAGGCATCAGCCTTGACGTTCTTGTCAGCCGGGCGAAAATGCAAGAGAAAATCGAAGCGGGCAAAAAACAAGGACCACCGGGCTTGGCGAGGGTTAAGTCTCTGAGCATGCTGGAGGTAAGCCAGATTCTTGTGGTCCGTGTAAATGATTACCGGATGAAGAGCCCCTTCGAGTAGGTAACGCCACTCCTCCAATGCCAACTTGATGGCCAATAACTCTCGGTCTCCTATGGAGTAGTTGCGCTCGGAGGAGGAGAAGAGTTTGGAGAAGAAGCCGCAGGATACCATCCTCCCGGATGAAGATTTTTGAGTGAGTACCGCTCCGGCTCCAGAGGAGGAAGCGTCCACCTCCAGGAAGAACTGCTTGTTGCCGTCCGGGCGATGCAGCACTGGAGCGGAAGAGAAGGCCTGTTTTAAGGAAAGAAAGGCCTCCTCTGCTTCGGGCGTCCACTGTTTGGGGTTAGCATCCTTGCGGGTGAGCGCGGAGATTGGAGCAGTCCTGGAAGAGAAGTGCGGTATGAAGAGGCGGTAATAGTTGGCGAATCCCAGGAACCGCTGAATGGCCTTCAACCCCTCCGGTCGAGGCCACTTCTCGATGGCAGACAGTTTCTCCGGATCCATTCGTAGGCCTGTCTGAGAAATGATGTAGCCCAAAAACGGAAGCGAGGTCTGCTCATAGAGGCACTTCTCATATTTGGCGAAGAGGTGATTCTGCCTGAGCCTGAGCAGAACCTGACGAACATCCCTCCGGTGAGACTGGAGGTCCGGAGAGAAGACCAAGATATCGTCTAGGTACACCACAACGCAAGAGTAGAGGAGGTCCCGAAAGATGTCATTGACCAACTCCTGAAAGACTGCTGGAGCATTACAGAGACCAAAGGGCATTACCAAATACTCGTAGTGGCCGTCCCGGGTGTTGAATGCCGTCTTCCATTCATTTCCCCGACGGATACGAACCAGATTGTATGCCCACGAAGATCCAGTTTGGTGAAGATTCTCGCCCCTCTAAGTCGATCAAACAATTCTGGAATGAGCGGAAGAGGGTACTTATTCTTCACCGTGATCAAATTTAAGCCTCTGTAGTCAATACAGGGACGGAGAGATCCGTCTTTCTTTTTTACGAAGAAGAAACCTGCTCCCGCTGGGGAGGTAGATTTCCGGATGAATCCTTTGGCCAAGTTCTCCTCGATATATTCGGACATCGACCTGGTCTCAGCAGCGGACAATGGGTAAATACGCCCACGGGGAGGCGTAGTACCAGGTAGCAGGTCGATCGGGCAATCATACGGTCTGTGTGGGGGTAATGTCTCTGCTTCCTTTTTATTAAAGACATCAGCGAAAGACCAATATGGAATCGGGAGTCCTGGTAGATTAGCAGATGTAGGAGAAGGACGGACAGGATGAACAGGCACCAGACACGTTTGATGACAGTCCTGTCCCCAGCGAAGAATCTCTCCAGTCTGCCAGTCGAGCACGGGTGCATGCTTTTGGAGCCAAGGCAGACCTAGTAAGAAAGCGTGAGAGAGTCCAGGTAGAACATGAAATGAGATACTCTCAGAATGTAACATTCCCACCTGCAGGGTTATAGCCTCGGTGATAAGCTGGATGGGACGTGGTAGAAGACCCCCATCTACAGCAGCAACAGATACTGGTTCAAGCAGAGGTTTGGTGGGAATGCGATATTTCTCTACCAGAGCCTGTGAAACGAGATTCCCAGCTGCTCCAGAATCAAGTTGGGCTAGTTCGAAGTAACGGTTCTCACCGAGGAGAATTGAGACAGACAGCAGCAGAGATGAAGAGGATTTATTCTTGTCTAGGTGGACCTCTCCGAGCGAACCTAGACACAGGCGTTTCCCGACCTCTCTGGGCAGGTACGGATCCGGTGCTCCTTACTGCCACAGTAGAAGCAACTCCCCTCAGCACGGCGTGAGTCCTGACGGGCTTTGACCATCTTGGTCTGGTCTACCTGCATGGGCTCTGCCGGGGGCACTTGAGGAGATACGGAAGGAGTTACAGGTCTCTGAAATGAAGGAGCTAGGCGAGGAAACCTTCTCTCACGGGTGACCTCTTTGGCTCGCTCCTGGAACCGTAGATCAATTCGATTGGCCAGAGTTATTAGGTCATCGAGAGAGGTTGGAATGTCCCGACCGGCAAGTTCATCTTTAATGCGGCCGGACAGGCCCTCCCAGAAGACAGCTATCAGAGCGTCATTATCCCAAGCCAGCTCTGAGGCAAGGGTACGAAACCTTATGGCATATTGACCCACGGTGAGACTCTCCTGACGAAGACGCAGCAGAGATGATGCAGAGGAGGTCTTCCGTCCGGGTTCATCGAATACCTTCCGGAAGGCTAAGAGAAAAGCAGACAGGTTAGACACCAGAGGATCTTCTCTTTCCCAAAGAGGATTTAGCCAGGCCAGGGCCTCTCCGGTGAGATGTGACATGATGAAGGCAATTTTGGCCCGGTCAGAGTTAAACTGGTGTGCCAGGAGTTCAAAATGCAGGGTACATTGGTTGATGAAACCCCGAGCCAGAGCAGGGTCGCCTCCAAACCGAGGAGGAGCTGAAAGTCGAGGTCCTGGAATAGAAACCACGGAGTTGGTAAGCAGCGGAACTGCCGGATTGCGAGTCATGGTGCTCGCGGTGGTTGTCGGGGAAGTATTCAGAGTGTCCAGGCGGGAATTAACACATCGCAGATGACCCAGGATGGACTCCTGTTGAGACCTCTGACGAGACAGTTCATGACACAGGTCAGATAGCGAAGGGGTTTGGGTGCCACCAGGTTCCATGGCCCGAGCAAACTGTAATGGGTCAGGTAGGTGGAACCTCTGAGCTTTATTTATACAAGAAGGTTATACTTGTAAGAGAGCGGGTGGCGCCCAGGGAGACGGACAGGAAGTCACGGCAAGTGACGGGGCAGTCTCTGGTTATATGGGAAAGAATCACGGCAAGTGACCGGGGCAGTCTCTGTATTGACAGGCAGGTTGTCACGGCAAGTGACCGGGGCAGTCTCTGGATATACAGGCAGGTTGTCACGGCAAGTGACCGGGGCAGTCTCTGGATTGACAGGCAGGTTGTCACGGCAAGTGACCGGGGTAGTCTCTGGATAGACAGGCAGGTTGTCACGGCAAATGACCGGGGCAGTCTCTGGATTGACAGGCAGGTTGTCACGGCAAGTGACCGGGGTAGTCTCTGGATTGACAGGCAGGTTGTCACAGCAAGTAACCGGGGCAGTCTCTAGATGGACAGGTATATACGACCTGAGATGGTGAAGCCTCCCGGTAGGCTAGCAGGCAGATGGCGGATGGACACTCCCAAGTGAGCAGGCGAGAGTCTCTGGAACAGCCGGGGATCACCGCTTGTGACGTCCGAACCTCCGGGTAGGGCTGCAGTCAGATGGCAGATGATCGCTCCCAAGTGAGCAGGCAAGAGTCTCTGGAATAGCCGGGGATCACCGCTTGTGACGTCCGAACCTCCGGGTAGGGCTGCAGTCAGATGGCAGATGATCGCTCCCAAGTGAGCAGGCAAGAGTCTCTGGAATAGCCGTGGATCACTACTTGTGACGTCCGAACCTCCGGGTAGACTTGCGGACAGGTAGCATACAGCAAACGGGCAGGAAACAGGCAGGTAACTGGTAACGGGACCTGAGGGCTGAAGCAGAGTGAAACAGTGCAACAACAACATTGCTCGGGCACCTCCATTAAGGAGGAAGCCCTTAATATAGGGTGGAGTCCTCCGGCATTGGCCGGGGACTTATTTGAAAAATGCGTGCGGCTCCTTTAAGAGCGGGGGAGGGCGCGGGCGCGCGCCCTAAGTCCAGCAGCAGGGAAGGAGCGCGCGGCCCCAGCAGGGCGGAAGGAGGACGCTGAGGAAGGGTAAGGGGGGCGACGTCCCTGCCTGGCAGAGGACGCTGCTGCAGGGGAACAGCGTCCCTGCCTGGCAGAAGGCAGGGACGCCGACGCTACATGCAGCACAGAACCCATGAACAATCGCCATCTAGTGGCGTAGAATGAGGAGACATTGATGATAAATAAAAAAAAAAAATCAAAAATGGGAATCCACCCATGAAAGAAAATAACAAAAGGGAGGGGCGAACACAGGTTCATAGATTGAAGCTAGAATGTGTCCAACAAGATATGTTTGTCCCTAGCAACAGCTCAGAGACAGGGATATAAAGAAAAATATAATATCATAGGATTTCACTATTTCAATATTGTAATGTAATACAGTAGGTCACAAGAGGAAAATGGAAAATATAAGAATAAATGGGAAGAATATACGTACATGTCACTTTTATGAGATTTCATCCTGGGGCAGTAACATTTGTTTTGGTTTAAAATTACCGTATTTTTCAGACCATAAGACGCACTTTTTTTCCTCCAAATTTGGGAGGAATGTGTGGGTGCGTCTTATGGTCGGAATGTAACGTGGGGAGGGGGCAGAGGGCAGCGTTGGAGATCGCTGGAGGCAGGAAGATATCCCCTTCGCTGCAGGAATCCAGCGCTGGGGAAACCACTGGTCCCGATACTTAAGTGCAGTGAATATTAATTAGCCACTTCCCCGCCCACCTATCAGCTGAGCAGTGAGTGGGGAGCAGCAAATGACTGAGCCACTGCAGCAGCTGGGGAGATGTGTGTTGGAAGGAGAAGGAGGCGGCAGGAGCAGAGTGCAGCAGGAGGCATCGCATACCTGACAGCCTGGGGGCTGTGCTGATGCGATGCTGAATGCTCCTGTGGAGGACCTGTGATGAGGTCATGAAGAGGGCAGGCTGGAGCATCACATGACCACACAAAGCCCTGCCTCTTCATGATGTCATCACAGGTCCTTCAGACACACTGTACAACAGAAAATTAATTAAAAGGTTAGTAATACAGCACATAAAAAAGCACTCTGCCATCCTGTGGTGGACTATAACTCCCAGCATGCCATAGGATCTGCAGGACATGCTGAGAGTTATAGTTCTCCCATGGGATCTTAAAGCAGCACTCCAGTGTTATTTTTCAGTGCTGGAGTTTGGCTTTAAATATAAGCCCTATGCTCCCCATTCTTAGGCCGGGGTCACACATGCAAGAAATTTGCACAATTTTGTGTGAGTCTCTCGCATGAACACCCAGCACTGCAGCCATCACTCGGACCAGAGCGTGCGTCTGCATGTATTTCTATGCAGCCGCACGCTCCAGTCTGAGTGCCGGCGGCAGTGCTGGGTGTTCATGCGAGAGACTCACACGAAATCGTGCGAGTTTCTCGCATGTGTGACCCCGGCCTTATACTCACCCTCCAGCATCTTCACATAGTATTTTACAGACACCACAATGGTCCCGCAGCACCATCTCCTACCCGTAGCTTCCAACATAATAACATAGATATAGATAAATAACCAGGCACTAAATATCCCAAAATAGACGCATTAAAGCCTCCATGATCATTATAGAAATGCCCTTTGGTGTGGAAAAACGATGTAAAATGTCTCATAGAACTTGTGAATCTTTCCCATATAAAGTCAGCCAGCCGAAAAAATGATGATAGTGCTCAGGTGAGGAGTAACATACATCCAAACAATGACTTTCATAAGGCAATCAACCTAGAATAAGTCCTGGGTATGCAACCCATCTACATACCGAAGTACTAGAAGGCAATGACGCTGACAATGGGATAGTGCAGGAGTGGAAGTCCCGTGGCATCAATTCCCCGCGCCCGTCGGGGACTGTTTCGTGTAGTCACTTCTTCCGGGGCATTGTCAGCGTCATTGCCTTCTAGTACTTCGGTATGTAGATGGGTTGCATACCCAGGACTTATTCTAGGTTGATTGCCTTATGAAAGTCATTGTTTGGATGTATGTTACTCCTCACCTGAGCACTATCATCATTTTTTCGGCTGGCTGACTTTATATGGGAAAGATTCACAAGTTCTATGAGACATTTTACATCGTTTTTCCACACCAAAGGGCATTTCTATAATGATCATGGAGGCTTTAATGCTCCTATTTTGGGATATTTAGTGCCTGGTTATTTATCTATATCTATTTCATGGTTACTTGTGATTGTGCATATTTTGGTGGTTCATCACATTGGCATATTGTAATCTTTCCCCCTTTTTCTTACTTTTGGAGTCTCCCTTCATCTATGTTGTATATGTTGCAATTGTGTATGTTTTTAAGAAGTTGTATCTCAATAAAAAATTTTTGTTTTATTAAATAACCTCTCTGCACTTCTTATCTATGGGTGGCACCTTCCACTGTAGATTTGGTAGAATGTTAAGTATATGAAGTGTCCCCCGCCTGTTTAATATAGGACTATGGGAATAATGCTCTTTCAGCACTGTCACAATTCTTCTGCATTGTGAGGTTTGTCACCTATGCAGATTAGCTTCATCACAGCCTGTTGCCGCTTGGCTGAGGCAGTGCTGCAGTGCTTCCAGCTTCTGACTGATCTATTCATTTCTGAGATGAAGGATGAAGAAGAGGAGGAGTTGCAGGAGCTGTGGACTGGGGGGGCAACCCTGATTGATATAGGACCCGCAATCCTCGGTGTGGGGAGGATGTGCTCCATCCCAAGGTCCGACTGAGTCCTGGATTCCACTTATTTCACACTTATTGTTAACCCAGTGTGCCGTCAGTGAGATGTACCGTCCCTGCCCACAGGTACTTGTCCTCGTGTCTGTGGTTAGGTGGACTTTCCCAGTAACAGCATTGTTGAGGGCACGGGTAATGTTGTGGGACACATGCTGGTGTAATGCGGTATGGCACAGCAGGAGAAATAGTGGCGACTGGGGACTGAGTACCTTGGGATGGCTGTCGCCATCAGGTTGTTGAAAGCTTCCATCTCAACAAGCCGAAAAGGCAACATTTTGAGCGCAAGCAGATGAGAAATGTGCGAATTAAGTACTGTGGCCTGTGGGGCATTGGCTGGGTATTTCCACTTGCGTTCCAATGACTGAGGTATAGACAACTGAAGGCTGGGCTGGGACAAGGACGTGGACGGGCTTGATGATGGTGCTGGTTGACTGTGGGCAACAACAGGTGCAGGGCCCGAGGCATCTTCACAGGCACAGTGAACTGGGGATTGGCTTGTATGTAAAACAGTGGAAGAAGCAGTGTTGTCATCTGCAGACAATGTTCCTGGAGCCTGGGGTTCGGCCCACAAAGTCAGGTGCTTTGCTGCCATGTGCCTAATCATGCTGGTGGTGGTCAGGCTGGTAGTTTTGCTACCCCTGCTGATGCGTGCATGGCAAGTGCTGCAAATGGCCTGTTTGGGGTTATCGTTAGAGTCTTTAAAAAATAACCAGACTCGGGAAGATCTAACAGTTAGAATGGCAACTTCCGTCCTGTTGGTGTTACGGGGAACGGATGCACGCCTTCTGTCTGCGGTCAACACACTGCTTCTTGCCTGTTGGGGTGATATGCCTCCTTCACCATGTGTGCTGCTGTCCTCGCTCTGCATGTCCTCCTGCCAGATTGGGTCAGTTACTATGTCATCCACCAACTTGTCTTCCACATCAGCACCATGCTCCTCCTCCTGACTTTCCGGCAATTGTGTCTTATCATCGTCCACCTCTTGTGACAGTGGCTGCTCAAAGATTTGTGCATCGCTACATGGAATATCATCTTTCCCCGCATTAAGTGGAGCAGGCGAGAGGCATGAATCTCCAAATGGAAAACTGAACAGCTCTTCAGAGTGTCTGAGTGTGGGATTAGTTGTCTCAGGGCACTCGGCATGGTAGGAGGAAGAAGGATCAGGGTGAGTAATAGCCGGTCCACACTCACGGCTACTCAGACTTGATCATATGGAAGACATAGTGGTGGTGGTGATGGTGGCTAAGTGACTGGAAGCATTATCTGCTATCCAACCAACTACCCTTTCACACTGCACTGGCTTCAAAACTGGTGTGCTGCGGTCCCCTAGAAACTGGGACAGGAAGGTTGAACGAGAAGATGTGGGTCTTTGCTGAGGCCCACTTTCAGCTTGGCCACGGCCTCGGCCTCTGCATGCACCATCAGCATCACGTCCGCTTCCCCGTCCCTTGCCCCTTGCCTTGCCCATTTTAAATGGACTACTGAAATATTTGAAAAGCTCAATACAAATGGATTTATTTGGAGAAAAATTATTTGTGATCAGTATACCTGCAAAGCGAAGATTTTTCCACCACAGATACACAAGGCCTCAGCATTAGATAACAGACTATATTAATTTTTTGGGTTATACTTTTTGCTACTGTTTGAACACAATAAAAAATGCGTACAAGAAGGCTAGCAGATAAAACTATGCAACGTATGCCTGCGAAGCAAAGATTTTTCCACCACACATACACCAGGCCTTAGCCTGAGATCACAGACAGTATTAATTTTTTGGATTATGTTTTTTGTTACTTTTTGAAAACAATAAAAAATGAGTTGAACCAGGATAGCAGACAGAACTATGCAACGTATGCCTGCAAAGCAAAGATTTTTACCCCACTAATACACCAGGCCTTAGCCTGAAATCACAGACTGTATTAATTTTTTGGGTTATGTTTTTTGTTACTTTTTGAAAAAAATAAAAATGGTGTAGAACAAGGCTAGCAGACACAACTATGCAACATATGCCTGACACGAAAAGATTTTTCCACCACAGATACAACAGGCCTTAGCTTGAGTTCACAGACTGTATTAATTATTGGGGTTATCTTTTTTGTTACTGTTTGAAAACAATAAAAAGGCATACAAGAAGGCTAGCAGACAGAACTATGCAACATATGCCTGCCAAGAAAAGATTTTTCCACCACAGACACACCAGGCCTTAGCCTGAGATCAGACTATTAATTTTTGGGGTTATGCTTTTTGTTACTGTTTGAAAACAATAAAAAATGAGTTGAACCAGGATAGCAGACAGAACTATGCAACGTATGCCTGCAAAGTAAAGATTTTTGCACCACTGATACACCAGACCTTAGCCTGAAATCACAGACTGTATTAATTTTTTGGGTTATGTTTTTTGATACTTTTTGGAAAAAATAAAAAAGGCGTAGAACAAGGTTAGCAGACACAACTATGCAATGTATGCCTGCCTAGAAAAGATTTTTCCACCACTGATAGAACAGGCCTTAGCCTGAGATCACAGACTGTATTAATTGTTGGGGTTATGTTTTTGTTACTGTTTGAAAACAATAAAAAAAAGGCATACAAGAAGGCTAGCAGACAGAACTATGCAACATATGCCTGCCAAGAAAAGATTTTTCCAACACAGATACACCAGGCCTCAGCCTGAGATAACAGACTGGATTAATTTTTTATGATTTTTTGAATAAAAGACTGCTGGATAATGAGTCTGACAGACTGGCCAAAAAAGTGAAGTTAGGCCTAAAATGCCTCAATTTTTGGCACACGGATGTACGAGGCATGTCACAGATAGACCACACTGTTAAATATGGCCTATTTTTTAAAATAATGCAACATAGTGCTGTCTTTAAGTACAGTCACACCAGGGCAAAAAATGAAACTGGGGTTACACTGGCCAAACTTTGGTCACGCAAAGATAAGAGCTGGCACGGAGATACCAGTACGACAAATTTGTGCCCTGTTTTTTTTTTTTTATAAAAAATACTGGAATTTTTAAGTGCACTCACAACCAGGGCTATAAAAAAAATTGCCGTACACTGGCCACACTTTGAGCACGCACAGATATGAGCTGGCACGGAGATACCAGTACGACAAATTTGTACCCCGTTTTTTTTTTTTTATAAAAAATACTGGAATTTTTAAGTGCACTCACAACCAGGGCTATAAAAAAATTGCCGTACACTGGCCACACTTTGAGCACGCACAGATATGAGCTGGCACAAGGATACCAGTATGACAAATTTGTGCCCTGGTTTTTTTTATAAAAAATACTGGTGTTTTTAAGTGCACTCACACCCAGGGCTAAAAAAAAAAAAAATTCTGTACACTGGCCACACTTTGAGCACGCACAGATATGAGCTGGCACTGAGATACCACACCGAAAAATTTGTTGCCTGTATTCCAATTACACCTAGGGCTAGCTATATATAGCCAATATATCATACAGGTAGCAGCAGCAGCACCAGGACTCAGGAAGGGAAAGGACCCTATTGATGTATGCAATGATCTATATACACACATACAGTGCCTGCAAGCCTTGCACTGATGTGTATAGAGCGTGCAAACGCGTGTAATCGCTGCGATATTTTGCAGTCGAAGAGTGTGCATTGCTTTTAAAAAACGCAGCGATTGTATGCGATTTTATGAGATTTCAAGCGTTTTTGTATGCGTTTGCGTTTTTTCTGCGCATTTCACAGGAGGAAAATCCTTGAAAAATTCTTGCAACAGAACCCACCAATGGGACACCAGTGGGCGTGTCTTATGGGAAATCTTTATATAGAGCCTGTTCACAGCCATTCTTCACATTTGCTTGCATTTGCCTTTGTGAACATGGATCTGCGCTGGAAGACTTTCCACTTCAACCTGGATCTGGACATTGCTATGGCTCAGGCTTATGCAGTGGCTTGCCATGAAGAAAGGGAGAGAGAGAGACATCGTAGATGGCAGCGGCGGCGTTTGTGGGTATATCCCATTGTAGAACTCCGGGAGAGCCGTGGAGCGTACCACACCCTCTACAGTGAGCTGCAGGCAAACCCTGAGAAATTTACTAGCTATACCCGGATGTCACAACAAACCTTCAGGGATTTACTTGCTCGGGTCCAACAATTCATCAGGAGACAGGACACACAGCTCCGTCGGGTGATTCCTCCAGAGGAAAGACTCCTGGTGACATTACGGTACGTAATATTGAGAAATCAATGCCTGCATCATTTTATTACTTATGCCATGTACTATTCCAAAGCTGCCACAATTATTGTTTTGCTATCTAGTAAACAAAGACCTGCACAATTATTTTTATGGCATGTACTTTTTTTATTAATGTTTTTAAAAAACACATACAATAATATTTTTTTTTTCTTTCTCTAGATTCCTTGCTACTGGAGAGAGCCTGTCTTCACTCCACTTCCAGTACCGGATTGGTATCACCACGTTGTAAGGAATTGTTGTTGACACCTGCCAGGCATTGTGGAATGTTCTCTGTCCGGAATTTATGCCCCTGCCCACCACAGAAAAGTGGCTAGAAATAGCCGAAAAATTCTGGACAACCTGCAATTTCCCCAACTGTTTGGGAGCAGTTGATGGGAAACACATACGGATTATCAAACCTAAAAGAACAGGCTCGGAGTACTACAATTACAAGAAGTACTTTTCTACAGTTCTTATGGCCATTGCGGATGCAGACTGTATGTTTGTTGCAGTGGACATTGGGGCATTTGGCCGTGGGAATGACTCACAGGCTTTTAAGAACTCGGACATGGGCCGGAGGTTGTATGGAAACCAGTTCAATTTCCCCATGCCACGGCCTCTTCCCCACACCGAAGGTCCACCAATGCCATTTGTCATGGTTGGGGATGAGGCATTCCAGATGAGCCAACACCTGCTAAAACCCTACTCCAGCAGGGACTTGGACCATAACAAAAAATTTTCAATTACAGGCTGACCAGGGCAAGAAGAACAGTAGAATGTGCCTTCGGTATACTTGTTTCCAGATGGTGCATTCTGGGCACAGCCATTCATTTGAAAGTGGAAACAGTGGATGAAGTTGTGAAGGCCTGTGTGGTGCTACATAACTTTGTCATGGCGAAAGAGCACCCAAACTTTGAACTTGATGATGCAGTGTCATGTGTGCATTGCCACGAAGATCGTCGCGGTTGCACATTTTGACTTCTCACAGCTGAGCTGCTGTTTCTTTGTGTTTGGCAGCTAGGGAGTTAATTCTGTCTGTGCTCGGTGCTGGGATTGGGTGCAGTTTCTCCCGGCTGCAATTGATTATTTGTTGATTGGTTTCCTTTAAATTCCTGGTTGTCTGCTTGGGGAGTTGCCAGTGAAACCTTCATGCAGACCACAGATAGGAATGAATCTGTATAGACTTTAGTTGTGAGCTCCTTAGTTGTTCTAAGCTCAACTTGGTTAGAGTTTATTTCCCAGACCATTTATGTTCCTTTGGTGTTTGAGTGTGTATGCAAGCGAGTGTTATCCTGTCTGTCTTATATGTCTAATCTGTGTATTTAGCTAAGATCAGCCCATATCCCTTTGGTGGTAGTCAGGATCCTTCTTAGGACTGATTACAGGGTTCAGGGTCTGATAGGAGACAGGGTTAGGTTGGTGACTTGGACCTCTGAACCATTATCAGTACCTCCAAGGTGAGGGATTAGTTAGGACCCCAGTTTAGGGTCAGGTTAGATCCCGGTCCACCTCTTTCCTGTTTCAGCTCATCAAGTCCTCAAGATTAACCCTGGGTTCAGCAGATATCGTGTCAGGTAAATCTATTCTATACTTACATGCTGATGTTGCTATACTAGTTGTTGTATAGAGTGTTGTTCCTGTATTAATAGTTTACTGACATTATATACATATCATTAGACAGCGTGACATTTTCACTGGCCATAAAAATTATCTCCAGTTACCATGGATCCAGTAGCCCAGCTGGCTCTGCAGTTGCATGGATTATCCATGGAGCTGACGGACATTAAGTCCAAAGTTTTGTCTCCCCTGGAGCAAACCAGAGTTGAACTAAGGTTGCTCTCCCGGACAGGTTCACTGGTGGGCGAGACAAATTTTTCACCTTCCGGGAGGCATGTAAATTGTATTTTCGGCTTCGGCCTCGATCATCAGGGAGTGAGGAGCAGAGAGTGGGAATTGTTATATCACTTCTGCAAGGGGACCCTCAATCCTGGGCATTTTCCCTTCCTCCGGGATCCCGGCTCTACTGTCTGTAGATCAATTTTTTACTGCCCTGGGATTGGTATATGATGACCCAGATCGGGTCTCTCTTGCTGAGACAAAATTACGTAAGATACAGCAGGGAGATCGTCCGGCAGAGGAATTTGCTTCTGAGTTTCGTAGATGGGCCACAGATACTCAGTGGAATGACCCAGCTCTTAGGAGCCAGTTTTGTCATGGGCTTTCTGATAAATTAAAAGACGTTTTGGCTCAGTATGAGTCTCCTCCTTCTCTGGAGGCTGCTATGGCCTTAGCTATCCGTACTGATAGACGGCTTCGGGAGAGGGGTGAGGTAACCCCACTCCCTGTTGTTTCTCCTCCTACCACTAAAGTCCCTTATGTTGAGGTTCCCCTTGTCTTTTCGGATGAGCCTATGCAGTTGGGAGGGACATCATTTCGTAGGAGGGGATTGGCGGTACGCCGCAGGACTAGAAGATGTTTTTTCTGCGGGAAAGAGGGACATTTTGTTGGAGAATGTCCATCCCGTGCCTTGTTGAGCCAAAAGTCGCCGGAAAACTGTTAATCCCAGGTTGTGTGGTGGACGACAACCTGGGAGTATGTATTTCATCCGCCAGTTCTTCTCAGTTCCTTGTACCAGTGGAGGTGGTAGTTGGTACGAGAGTGGAGAGATTGTCTGTTCTTCTTGATAGTGGTTCCGGGGCTAATCTGGTTGACGCTCAGTTTGCTCAGGCTCAAGGTATGCATCTGAGTGTATTGGTCAAACCGATCCCTATATTTTCCATTGACGCCAGGCCTCTCGGCCAAGGTAGCTTTGTTCATGAGGTTCATAACATTGACCTTCGGGTAGGGGCAATACATAGGGAACAATTATCTTGTTATGTGTTGGAGGGTCTACCTACTCCCATTGTGTTGGGACTTCCTTGGTTGGTTAAACATAACCCTGTGATTAATTGGCAGTCCAGAGAAATAAGCCAATGGGGTGAGTTTTGCAAAAGCAACTGCATGAACACAGTCATTAGTGCGGTCGTGCCTAGTACATTGCCTCCTTTTTTGGAGGATTTTGGGGATGTTTTCTCTGAGGAGGGGTGTCAGGAGTTGCCTCCTCATCGCGTGTATGACTGCTCTATTAATCTCCTTCCTGATGCTAAGTTGCCTAAAGCTAGGTTGTATAATCTTTCTGGTCCTGAGAGGCAGGCTATGAAAGATTATATTTCTGAAAGTCTGGCCAAAGGGCATATTAGACCTTCATCTTCCCCAGTAGCCGCGGGGTTCTTCTTTGTGAAGAAGAAAGATGGAGGCCTACGCCCTTGCTTGGATTTCCGCGAACTTAATCGGATTACTGTTCGAGATCCGTATCCACTCCCTCTTATTCCTGATCTCTTCAATCAAATTGTTGGCGCCAAATGGTTTTCTAAATTGGATCTCAGGGGGGCGTATAATCTGATTAGGATAAAAGAGGGGGATGAGTGGAAAACGGCGTTTAACACGCCGGAGGGACATTATGAGAACCTAGTCATGCCTTTTGGTCTGACTACTGCACCAGCAGTATTCCAACATTTTGTTAATGACATTTTTCGTCACCTTGTGGGGCTGTTTGTGGTTGTGTATTTGGACGACATTTTAATTTACTCACCAGATCTTGTGTCTCATCAGGAGCATGTGAGACAGGTGTTGCAGATCTTGCGAGACAATAAATTATACGCCAAACTGGAGAAGTGTGTATTTGCTGTACAGGAACTTCAGTTTTTGGGTTTTTTGGTGTCAGCCTCCGGTTTCCGTATGGACCCTGAAAAGGTGAGAGCAGTGCTTGAATGGGATCAGCCAGGGGATCTTAAGGCTCTGCAGCGTTTTTTGGGGTTTGCTAACTACTACCGGAAATTTATTTGTAATTTCTCATCTGTCGTCAAACCTCTCACTGACATGACAAGAAAAGGGACGGATTTTTCTAAATGGTCAGACAAAGCTTGTCAAGCCTTTTCCTCTTTGAAGAGATGTTTTGCTTCGGCACCCGTTCTCATCCAACCAGATGCATCTCAGCCGTTCATTGTGGAGGTGGATGCGTCTGACGTAGGGGTGGGTGCTATATTGTCCCAGGGTCCGTCCCCTGGTAAATGGCATCCGTGCGCTTTCTTTTCTAAGAAATTGTCGTCCGCCGAAAGGAATTATGATATCGGCAATAGGGAACTTTTGGCCATTAAGTTAGCTTTTGAAGAATGGCGTCACTTTTTGGAGGGGGCAGTCCACCCGGTTACCGTTATTACTGATCACAAGAACCTGTTGTATTTGGAATCCGCTAAGCGTCTGAATTCCAGACAAGCTCGATGGTCGTTGTTTTTTACCAGGTTTAATTTTGTCGTCACTTATCGCCCGGGGTCTAAGAATGTAAAGGCTGATGCCTTGTCTCGCAGTTTCCCAGGGGCCGGGAAAACGGATGACCCGAGTCCTATCCTTCAGGAGGGGGTGGTAGTGTCGGCTGTATTTTCTGAGCTTGAGGAGGAGGTGTTAGAGGCTCAGGGGGACGCCCCTGCAGGACCTCCAGGGAGACTGTTTGTCCCAAATCTGTTGAGACAAAAGGTTATTGAGGCACATCATAATTCTGCTCTAGCAGGACATCCAGGGAGTAAGGCTACTTTAGATCTCCTTTCTCGCCGGTTTTGGTGGCCTAATGCTAATAAAGATGTTATAACTTTTGTCGCGTCATGTGGGGTGTGTGCTCGCTCTAAAACCCCTCATACCCGTCCGTCTGGGACCCTTTTACCCTTGAAACTTCCGGAGCGTCCATGGACTCATTTATCTATGGACTTCATTACGGACCTTCCTCCGTCGTCAGGGAATACTGTCATACTGGTGGTTGTTGACAGGTTCAGTAAGATGGCACATTTCGTTGCTCTTCCTGCACTCCCTAATGCTAAAACTCTGGCGCAGGTGTTCATTAGGGAGATCGTTAGACTTCATGGGTTGCCTTCTGATGTGGTGTCAGATAGGGGGTCTCAGTTTGTGTCCAAATTTTGGAGGGCATTTTGTTTACGTCGGGGGATGCAATTGTCATTTTCCTCAGCTTTTCATCCGCAGACCAATGGTCAGACAGAGCGTCTGAATCAGAGCTTAGAGACATATCTCCGGTGTTTTGTCTCAGAGAACCAAGAGGACTGGTCTTCTTTCTTGCCTCTGGCAGAGTTCGCTCTTAACAACAGGCGGAGCGAGTCCACTGGTAAGTCCCCGTTTTTTGGGGCATATGGTTTTCATCCTCAGTTTTGTACTTTCAATGGGGGGGCCCTTCTGGGGTTCCTGAGGAGGAGCGTTTCTCGTCGTCACTTGCTTCTGTGTGGAGAGGTGTATTGAATAATCTGAGTGCGATGGGGAACCGTTACAAACGTATGGCTGATAGGAGGAGAGTTTCTGGTCCAGATCTGAATGTGAACGATCTGGTATGGTTGTCTACCAGGAATATAAAACTTAAAGTGCCCTCCTGGAAACTGGGTCCCAGATTCATCGGGCCGTACAGGATCAGTTCCATAATTAATCCTGTGGCATTTCGTCTGGACCTCCCTCCTACGTTTAAAATTCATAATGTGTTCCACAAGTCATTACTTAAAAGGTATGTGGCACCAGTCATACCGTCACCTCTACCTCCTCCTCCTGTGTTGGTCAATGGTAACTTGGAATTTCAAGTATCAAAGATCATTGACTCACGTCTGAATCGCCGGTCCCTTCAGTACTTGGTGCATTGGAAGGGGTATGGTCCAGAGGAGAGGACGTGGGTCCCTGCGTCTGATGTTAACGCAGATCGTTTGGTTCGGACCTTCCACAGAACTCACCCGGGCAGGCCTGGCCCTGAGGGTCCGGAGGCCCCTCGTAGAAGGGGGGGTACTGTCATGTGTGCATTGCCACGAAGATCGTCGCGGTTGCACATTTTGACTTCTCACAGCTGAGCTGCTGTTTCTTTGTGTTTGGCAGCTAGGGAGTTAATTCTGTCTGTGCTCGGTGCTGGGATTGGGTGCAGTTTCTCCCGGCTGCAATTGATTATTTGTTGATTGGTTTCCTTTAAATTCCTGGTTGTCTGCTTGGGGAGTTGCCAGTGAAACCTTCATGCAGACCACAGATAGGAATGAATCTGTATAGACTTTAGTTGTGAGCTCCTTAGTTGTTCTAAGCTCAACTTGGTTAGAGTTTATTTCCCAGACCATTTATGTTCCTTTGGTGTTTGAGTGTGTATGCAAGCGAGTGTTATCCTGTCTGTCTTATATGTCTAATCTGTGTATTTAGCTAAGATCAGCCCATATCCCTTTGGTGGTAGTCAGGATCCTTCTTAGGACTGATTACAGGGTTCAGGGTCTGATAGGAGACAGGGTTAGGTTGGTGACTTGGACCTCTGAACCATTATCAGTACCTCCAAGGTGAGGGATTAGTTAGGACCCCAGTTTAGGGTCAGGTTAGATCCCGGTCCACCTCTTTCCTGTTTCAGCTCATCAAGTCCTCAAGATTAACCCTGGGTTCAGCAGATATCGTGTCAGGTAAATCTATTCTATACTTACATGCTGATGTTGCTATACTAGTTGTTGTATAGAGTGTTGTTCCTGTATTAATAGTTTACTGACATTATATACATATCATTAGACAGCGTGACATGCAGCTCCTAACCCATTGCCTGAGTTCACTCAGCACCCTCTCAGGTCTTCTGTTGAAGTCAGCCAAATGAGAGACCAATTTGCGGCCTACTTCATCTCAGATGTAGGACGGGTGGAATGGCAAGATCAAATGGTGTAAAATAATGTTCTTGTCTGTATGTCAATAAAATACCTTGTTGTCTGTATGTTAATAAAATGCCTCTGTTTATAACTGTACCAAGTGCAGTCTCTGTTTTTAAACTCAAAAACAATTATGAACTGGCCAGGTTTACCAGTGAATTCATGATGCATATTTTTGGGTGCATCATGAATTTATTTGTAATCCTGACTAGGTAGTTCACTATACATGCACACAAGTTGTATGACCTTTATCATCTCTCCAGTTTTGGTTCCATTTTCAGTGACGGTGGAGATAACACAACAAATATTTGTGTCACCTGGCCTGATGTTTCAAAGATTGATTTGGGGATGCACAAGCATCTGTAACTTTTTATACCTGACCATGTGACTATAAATATAATTTGTATTTTCATCACTGTGACTTGATTTGGAACGCAGAGATAATGAAGATTATACATCTTGTTCAATACCAATGCCTGGTGTCATGCTGAAGTGGTGACGCCCCAAATAACACATCCTCACTTCAGAATTTATCACACCTGGGCAGGTGAGTACACATGAGTTATAAACAGCAGCATCGCTACTGTATGCTTCAAATAAATGCAGACTGAAGCAACGCTGCTGGTTAAAACTCATGTGTATTCACCTGCCCAGGTGTGATAGTAATGATACAAGGCTGGGCAGGTGAATACACATGAGTTACAAACTGATGCATCGCTATAGTATGCTTCAAATATATGCAGACTGAAGCAACGCTGCTGGTTAAAACTCATGTCTATTCACCTGCCCAGGTGTGATAGTAATGATACAAGGTCAGGGTATTGTACATATAAAGTGTATTTTCATCATCATCTCCTCAGTTTCTTCAACACACACTGAATAGAGGATGTGGTTAATTACAAGCTATATCTAGAATCCCTGGCCTTGTATCACAAAGTGAAATAATGTCAAAAACACACCAGACTCATTTCACTTTTTATGATATCTGGCAAGGTTAAATAGATATGCCTTGCACTCAACACCATCCTCTATTCAGTCTGTGCAATATTAGCAGACAGACAGACTGTTGGCGAAAATACAAGTCATATATTTGTGTTTTGGAGTAAACATATCTCCAGGAAAGACACAAACATGTGTCATTCCTAGAGTTATGTGTAGTCAAAAACGCAAAGTGTACGGCGCAGTCTGTCCATGGCGCAGTGTGTAGGCGACGAAATTAACAGAAAGCAAACCAAAATTACTAAAAGAAGATTGGCACATTTATTTTGTACAACAGGAAAACCACATTTTAATTTGCACTGATGTTTTGGATGACATTTGTATAGATCACATTAGTACATTTATTTAGTACAAAAAGAAAATCACATTTTTATTGACACTGACGTTTTGGATAGATCAGATTAGTACATTTATTATGCACAACATGACCACTGGATTGTGACTGCCCCAAAAGTTGTAGAAAAATCAGATTAGTACAATTTGTGTACAACATGACCATCGTATTGTGACTGCTGCTGAAGTTTTAGAAAAAGCATATTAGTACAATTTGTGTACAACATGACCATCGTATTGTGACTGCCCCAGAAGTTGTAGAAAAATCAGATTAGTACAATTTGTGTACAACATGACCACCGGATTGTGACTGCCCCAGAAGTTGTAGAAAAATCAGATTAGTACAATTTGTGTACAACATGACCATCGTATTGTGACTGCCCCAGAAGTTGTAGAAAAATCAGATTAGTACAATTTGTGTACAACATGACCACCGGATTGTGACTGGCACAGAAGTTTTAGAAAAATGTGATTAGTACAGATTAAAAAAAAAAAAAAATTTATTGCGAATGATGTTTAGGTGGAGATTTGGATACTCTGTGGGGGTGTGCAGAGATGAAGAGCGGCTGGAAAGCGATGAAGGGGTTCGAGGGGAAGGGGCGACAAAAGTAGTGGGTGAAGGAAGATCAGACATCGAAGTAGAGGCAGTTTGAGACACATTAGGAGGAGAGGGTGGATGGACCAACAAAGTTTTGCTTTTTTTCTTCTTGGGGGCAGGAGTACCCTGCATGGACCGACTTCTCTGTGTCCACCTTGAGCTGGTGGACCGTGGCCTTGACACATAAAACAGTGAATGTGGGTCACCCGTCTCATGCTCGGTGGTGGCAGTGGTGGTAGAAGTGTTGGCGGTGCTCTGAGTAGCACAAGTGGTGGCGGTGTTCCAAGGAGGAGAACTGGCAGCTGTGCTCCTAAATTGCTGCTGACTGGTGGCGGTACTCCTAGGATCAGTGGGTGCGGTGGCCCTAAATTGTTGCTGACTGGTGGCGGTACTCCTAGAAGGAGAAGTGGGTGCGGTGGCCATAAATTGTTGCTGACTGGTGGCGATACTCCTAGGATCAGTGGGTGCGGTGGCCCTAAATTGTTGCCGACTGGTGGCGGTACTCCTAGGATCAGTGGGTGCGGTGGCCCTAAATTGTTGCTGACTGGTGGCGGTACTCCTAGAAGGAGAAGTGGGTGCGGTGGCCATAAATTGTTGCTGACTGGTGGCGGTACTCCTAGGATCAGTGGGTGCGGTGGCCCTAAATTGTTGCTGACTGGTGGCGGTACTCCTAGAAGGAGAAGTGGGTGCGGTGGCCATAAATTGTTGCTGACTGGTGGCGATACTCCTAGGATCAGTGGGTGCGGTGGCCCTAAATTGTTGCCGACTGGTGGCGGTACTCCTAGAAGGAGAAGTGGGTGCGGTGGCCATAAATTGTTGCTGACTGGTGGCGGTACTCCTAGGAGAAGTGGGTGCGGTGGCCCTAAATTGTTGCTGACTGGTGGCGGTACTCCTAGAAGAAGTGGGTGCAGTGGCCCAAGCAGGTACTGCGGTGGCGTGAGTCCAAGACTGTGGACCAGTGTCTGTGGTGGTGGTGCTCCAGACAGGAGCAGCACTTGCCATGGTGGTGGCGACGGTGGAGTGTCCAGCAGTACTCGGACTTGTGGTGGTGTAGTGGTGACTCGGAATGCTGGTGGCCGTGCAGTGGTATGCAGCAGAAGTCGGTAGGGATGTGTGTCGAGTCAGTGGTGGCACAGTTGGATATGCAACCACTGACTGCTGCACGTACCGATTCTGCTGCATAGCCTGCAAGTAAGCAGTGTTGCAGGCCTGCAACACACTCAGCTGTTGCTCAGGACTAAGGTGTTCCGCCATGCCCGTTCAATTTTACTGAAAAAATGGTGCGCTGGTCTGTTGAGGTCGGCCTCCAGGCGATCAAGACGCTGTTCGACACTGTTGAAGCGGTGATCCATGTGTGTAAAACCCCGTTCCATCAGTGAAAAAACCACTTCCAACTGTGCCTGCCAGCGACTTGATATTGCCATGAAAGGCCTCGCTCAAGTGCATGAACTCGGGCAAGACATTCCGCTCCATGGCCCTCTGCCGCTGGCGAGAAATGCCCACATAACCAGTGGCAGAGACCTGGGAGAGGGGAAGACCTGATGGACCAGCTTCCTGGTCACCAGCTGTCTGTGTTGCTGACCTGCAAGTTGCTTCCAGGCTGTCGGATGGCTGGGACGGTTCCAAGGTCGTCCGAGGAAGGACCGCTTCAGGGACAGGCTGCATGGTGCTGCTCCAGGTGCTGTGGAAAGAAAACCAAAACATTACTATAATGCATTAACAAGAAGCATCAGCTGTGGAAAAAAAAGCACTGATAAAAAAAAAAAATAGAAAAAACTTATGCTATGCTGGCAAGGACCGGTCTCAGGAACGCCAACTCGCGATAGTATCGATATTTCCTTCTGGCCCTTGCTGCTGAACCACTGCGAACCTGTCCCTCTGCTCGAACATCAGTGTTGAAGCGGTCCTTCATCGAGCGCCATCGTGTGCGGACTTTGTTCACTGTAGAGGAAAAAAAAAATAATTATGCAATGCAGTCAGGGCAAAATCTGTCTCATCACACACACCTGAGTGAAAATGTCAAACTGTCAATGCAGCATTAAAAAGCTATACAATGCACAGTGCAGTCACTGTTGAACCACATGACACTGTTGGGTTTGCTGGTAGAATATATCTGCCAGCAAACCCATCAGTGCCATGAGGAACAAGAGTGAGTGCAGCATAAAAAATTCAATAGAATGCACAACACATAGCAATAGCATACACAGGGCAGTCACTGTTTAACCACATGACACTGTTGGGTTTGCTGGTAGAATATATCTGCCAGCAAACCCATCAGTGCCATGAGGAACAAGAGTGAGTGCAGCATAAAAAACTTAATAGAATGCACAACACATAGCAAAAGAATACACAGGGCAGTCACTGTTGAACCACATGACACTGTTGGGTTTGCTGGTAGAATATATCTGCCAGCAAACCCATCAGTGCCATGAGGAACAAGAGTGAGTGCAGCATAAAAAATTCAATAGAATGCACAACACATAGCAATAGCATACACAGGGCAGTCACTGTTTAACCACATGACACTGTTGGGTTTGCTGGTAGAATATATCTGCCAGCAAACCCATCAGTGCCATGAGGAACAAGAGTGAGTGCAGCATAAAAAACTTAATAGAATGCACAACACATAGCAAAAGAATACACAGGGCAGTCACTGTTGAACCACATGACACTGTTGGGTTTGCTGGTAGAATATATCTGCCAGCAAACCCATCAGTGCCATGAGGAACAAGAGTGAGTGCAGCATAAAAAACTCAATAGAATGCACAACACATAGCAAAAGAATACACAGAGCAGTCACTGTTGAACCACATGACACTGTTGGGTTTGCTGGTAGAATATATCTGCCAGCAAACCCATCGGTGCCATGAGGAACAAGAGTGAGTGCAGCATAAAAAACTCAATGAAATGCACAACACATAGCAAAAGAATACACAGGGCAGTCACTGTTGAACCACATGACACTGTTGGGTTTGCTGGTAGAATATATTTGCCAGCAAACCCATCAGTGCCATCAGGAACAAAAGTGACTGCGGCATTACAGAGAATGAAAATACTTACTAAATGCCTTTTTGAGGTTTGGAGAGGCGCTGTCCCAGCCATCCATTAATGCTGCGGCCACCTCGTTCCATAGCTGCCGGCTCACCACATTGTCCTTGTACTGCGGATCACGGCTGTCCCAAAATGGGACACGCTCATGGACCTGGCAGATGAGGGCCTCGTCCACATACAGGTCCTCGTCCCGTTGTGGGACCTAGAAGAAACCAAATAAAAATTACAATCTTGTTTATTTTTCAGAAATAAAAAAAAGATAGGAACAAAAAAGAAATAGACATTCAAAGGGTAGATACTTACATTCCGTCTCGCCACCGGGACTTGACTCGGCTGCGACTGCTCCTGCTGTGACTCCTCAATGTCCGTGTCCGACGATGATGTCTGAAAAAGGAACACAAATTTTAGCCATTTGTAGATTCAGCAGCTATACTTATCCAAAGGCAGGAAGATACTCACATCACGCTCTGCTTCGGCCAGTTGTTGCCGGGATGGGGAATATTGGGATCCAGAAGACATGCTGCAACAAAAAAAACAAAAAAACATGAGTACATATTACATTGTAAAGGACAGGCAGTCATTTGGTTAAAGAATAATCACATTCTTGCACTTTGTATCGGTCTTGCTGTGTCTTCAACGCAGTCAGAGTTCAGGCGCACTGTCTCCAGCCAGTATTAGGGTCCAGGCTGTACTTGGGGTCCAGGCGCAGTGTCTCCAGGCAGTATCCAGGCTGTGTACAGTCATGGCCAAAAGTTTTGAGAATGACACAAATATTAATTTTTACAAAGTCTACTGCTTCACTTTTTCTAATGGCAATTTGCATATACTCCAGAATGTTATAAAGAGTGATCAGCTTAACAGCAATTACTTGCAAAGTCAATATTTGGCTAGAAAATGAACATTATCCCCCAAAACACATTTCAACATCATTGCAGCCCTGCCTAAAGGGTATGCCACACTAAACAACATCGCTAACGGGATCTCTAAAAAACGTCACTATTTAGCGATCCCGTTAGCGATGTTGTTGTGTGCGGCATCTGCCAGCGACGAGCTTCCTGCTGTGATCTCGCTCGTCGCTGGAATCGTTCCGGACCCTATTTTCGTCGCTGGCGCCCCGCTGGTAAGTATCTAATCGCTGAGTGTGGCACCTTTTTGTACTTTTGTACCGCTAAAGTCGTTAAGGAGATCGCTAACCGCGATAGCGTCCTAACGACATCGCTAAAATAGGTAGCTACTAGCGATATAGAAACAATCCCGCTAGCGATCTCATTAGTATGCGACGCAAACGAGATCGCTAGCGGGATTGTGTAGTGTGGCAGTACCTTTAAAAGGACCAGCTAACCTCTTTCCAGTGATTGCTCCATTAACACAGGTGTGGGTGTCGATGAGGACATGGCTGGAGATCAATCTGTCATGATTAAGTAAGAATGACACCACTGGACACTTTAAAAGGAGGCTGGTGCTTGGCATCATTGTTTCTCTTCTGTTAACCATGGTTATCTCTAAAGAAACACGTGCAGTCATCATTGCAATGCACAAAAATGGCCTAACAGGGAAGAGTATCGTAGCTAGAAAGATTGCACCTCAGTCAACAATCTATCGCATCATCAAGAACTTCAAAGGGAGAGGTTCCATTGTTGCCAAAAAGGCTTCAGGGCGCCCAAGAAAGACCAGCAAGCGCCAGGACCGTCTCTTAAAAGTGTTTCAGCTGTGGGATCGGGCTACCAGCAGTGCAGAGCTTGCTCAGGAATGGCATCAGGCAGGTGTGAGTGCATCTGCACGCACTGTGAGGCGGAGACTCTTGGAGCAAGGCCTGATCTCAAGGAGGGCAGCAAAGAAGCCACTTCTCTCCAGAAAAAACATCATGGACAGACTGATATTCTGCAAAAGGTACAGGCAGTGGACTGCTGAGGACTGGGGTAAAGTTATTTTCTCTGATGAATCCCCTTTTCGATTGTTTGGGACATCAGGAAAACGCCTCATTCGGAGAAGACAAGGTGAGCGCCACCACCAGTCTAGTCTCATGCCAACTATTAAACATCCTGAAACCATTCATGTGTGGGATTGCTACTCAGCCAAGGGACTCGGCTCTCTCACAGTAGAAGTTCTCAATTCCCAACATCATAGTTTATCTCCGCAGGAGAGAATTTCTTAGAGAAAAAGGCACAGGGTCTCAAATTAGTCAAAGTGGCGGGTCCCTGGGACAACACCGCCCCCACCCCCACCTCCGAGGCATCCACCTCAACAATAAATGGTTCAGACAGGTCTGGTTGAATAAGAACTGGAGCAGACATGAAACATTTTTTTAAAAACTGAAACGCCGCCACCGCTGCGGCTGACCAATTCTTGACATCAGCCCCCTTTTGAGTCAGATCTGTGAGAGGTTTAACTACCTGTGAAAACCCCCTTATAAACTTGCGATAGTAATTTGCGAATCCAAAGAAGCGCTGCAGAGCCTTCAAATCACGAGGTTGTACCCAATCAACAATGGCCTGCACCTTATTAGGATCCATGCAATACCCCTCAGCAGACACAATGAACCCCAGAAAAGACAGTTCCTGAACAAAGAATGAACATTTTTCTAGCTTAGCAAAGAGACAGTTCTCCCGGAGCCTTTGGAGAACTGCCAGAAGATGATCAATGTGAGTTTGTTTATCAGGCGAGTAGATAAGAATGTCATCCAAATACACAACCATAAAATGCCCAATAAAGTTAGAGAACACATGATTGATAAAATTTTGGAAGACTGCTGGTGCGTTGGTCAGACCGAAAGGCATGACCAAGTTTTCAAACAACCATTCAGTAGTGAGAAAAGCAGTCTTCCACTCATCCCCCTCCCAGACCCGGATAAGGTTATATACCCCCCGCAGATCCAATTTCGAAAACCACTTAGCCCCAGACAACTGGTTGTACAAATCAGGAATAAGTGGGAGGGGGTAAGTATTTCTCACAGTTATCTTATTTAACTCTCGAAAATCGAGGCATGGGCGCAAACCACCGTCTTTTTTCTTAACGAAAAAGAACCCCGCCGCCATGGGGGAAACAGAAGGACGAATGTGTCCCTTACGAAGGCTCTCGGAAATGTATTCTTTCATAGCAGCCCGCTCGGGACCCGAGAGGTTATACAAGCGGGCCTTGGGCAATTTAGTACCTGGAACCAGGTCAATGGCACAATCAAATGGGCGGTGTGGTGGTAAAACTTCAGCCTCTTTTTCAGAGAAAATGTCCGCATAGTCCTTCAGGTACTCCGGAATACCTTCCAGACCAACGTATGACACAGACACAGTAGCAAGACATCTTTCAGAACAATTAGATCCCCATTTAACAATATCACGGGAATCCCAGTCAATAATCGGGTTATGCCGTTGCAACCAGGGAAACCCTAACACCAGGCCAGCAGAGAGGTTATCCAAAACAAAACGTGACATACGCTCCTGGTGAAGGGCCCCCACCCTGAGGGTGAATTCTTCAGAAACAAAATGGACACCGTCCTTGGTGAGAGGTGTAGAATCAATGGCCATTATTTTTATAGGAGTCTCCAACCTAACTGTCCCTAATCTAAAGCTGGCCACCAGCTTAGAGTCAATCAGGTTCAAGGATGACCCACAGTCCACAAAAGCTGAAGTAAGGAAAAAGCAGTTCTTTCCACCAAGTTCCACCTTTAACAGTATCTTAGAAAATGAAGGAAAGGGTACCTGAGAGTCTGAGTGCCCTCCAAGATGATCACCCAGACTCAGTCGCTTGTTAGTCGGTGGGCAGGAGGGACAGTTACTTTTCCAATGTCCAGGATCACCGCAGTAAAAACACAGGTTTTCTAAGTGCCTCCGTCTCCTTTCTTTCTCTTTGAGGTCGATGGCTCCCATCTCCATGGACTCCAATACAGGACTGGATCCCCTTCCACAGGAGAAAAATGGTGTCTCAACCTGCATCACACCTCTCGCCCGCAGCCTGCGATCCATTCAGATGGACGGCGTCATGGCGTCCTCCAAAGACTCAGGTGGAGGGTGAACTGCCAAGGCATCTTTCAGATGTTTAGACAGGCCTCTACGGAACAAGCCCCAGAGGGCGGCATCATCCCAACAGACCTCAGCAGCCCAGCGTCTGAACTCTTGAGCAAAACCACTCAGCTGAGTGCTTCCCTTGACATATAGTCATGGACAAAAGTTTTGAGAATGACACAAATATTAATTTTTACAAAGTCTACTGCTTCACTTTTTCTAATGGCAATTTGCATATACTCCAGAATGTTATAAAGAGTGATCAGCTTAACAGCAATTACTTGCAAAGTCAATATTTGGCTAGAAAATGAACTTTATCCCCCAAAACACATTTCAACATCATTGCAGCCCTGCCTTAAAAGGACCAGCTAACCTCTTTTCAGTGATTGCTCCATTAACACAGGTGTGGGTGTTGATGAGGACATGGCTGGAGATCAATCTGTCATGATTAAGTAAGAATGACACCACTGGACACTTTAAAAGGAGGCTGGTGCTTGGCATCATTGTTTCTCTTCTGTTAACCATGGTTATCTCTAAAGAAACACGTGTAGTCATCATTGCAATGCACAAAAATGGCCTAACAGGGAAGAGTATCGCAGCTAGAAAGATTGCACCTCAGTCAACAATCTATCGCATCATCAAGAACTCCAAGGAGAGAGGTTTCATTGTTGCCAAAAAGGCTCCAGGGCAGCCCAAGAAAGACCAGCAAGCGCCAGGACCGTCTCTTAAAAGTGTTTCAGCTGCGGGATCAGGCTACCAGCAGTGCAGAGCTTGCTCAGGAATGGCAGCAGGCAGGTGTGAGTGCATCTGCATGCACTGTGAGCGGGAGACTCTTGGAGCAAGGCCTGGTCTCAAGGAGGGCAGCAAAGAAGCCACTTCTCTCCAGAAAAAACATCATGGACAGACTGATATTCTGCAAAAGGTACAGGCAGTGGGCTGCTGAGGACTGGGGTAAAGTTATTTTCTCTGATGAATCCCCTTTTCGATTGTTTGGGACATCAGGAAAATGCCTCATTCGGAGAAGACAAGGTGAGCGCTACCACCAGTCTTGTCTAATGCCAACTGTTAAACATCCTGAAACCATTCATGCGTGGGGTTGCTTCTCAGCCAAGGGAATCGGCTCTCTCACAGTCTTGCCTAAAAACGCAGCCATGAATAAAGAATGGTACCAGAATGTCCTCCAAGAGCAACTTCTCCCAACCCTCCAAGAGCAGTTTGGTGATCAACAATGCCTTTTCCAGCATGATGGAGCACCTTGCCATAAAGCAAAGGTGATAACTAAATGGCTCAGGGAACAAAACATAGAGATTTTGGGTCCATGGCCTGGAAACTCCCCAGATCTTAATCCCATTGAGAACTTGTGGTCAATCATCAAGAGACAGGTGGACAAACAAAAACCTAAAAATTCTGACAAAATTAAAGCATTGATTGTGCAAGAATGGACTGCTATCAGTCAGGATTTGGTCCAGAAGTTGATTGAGAGCTTGTCAGGGAGAATTGCAGAGGTCCTGAAGAAGAAGGGTCAACACTGCAAATATTGACTTGCTGCATTAACTCATTCTAAAGGGTATGCCACACTGAACAATATCGCTAACGGGATCGCTAAAAAACGTCACTATTTAGCGATCCCGTTAGCGATGTTGTTCAGTGCGGCATCTGCCAGCGACGAGCTTCCTGCTGTGATCTCGCTCGTCGCTGGAATCGTTCCGGACCCTATTTTCTCGTCGGCGCTCCTGCTGGGTAAGTATATATCGCTAGTGTGGCACCTTTTCTTAGCGATTTAGCGGTACTTTTGTACCGCTAAAGTCGTTAAGAAGATCGCTAACGGCGATAGCGTCGTTAACTATATCGCTAAATGTGGCCGCACTTAGCGATATAGAAACAATCCCGCTAGCGATCGCATTAGTATGCGTCGTTATCGTGATCGCTAGCGGGATTGTTTAGTGTGGCAGTACCTTAACTGTCAATATAAGCTTTTGTTACTCATATGTTTGCAATTATATTTCTGTCTGTGATAAAAACATCTGTCAAACACACATAAAAACCAGAGGGCAGCAGATCATGTGAAAATATAATATTTGTGTCATTCTCAAAACTTTTGGCCATGACTGTACACTCATCACCATGTCCTCAGCCATCAGCACTCGATCAGGCTCATCATAAATATGCCCCAGGGCCTCAAAAAATGCATCCACAGTCATTCTCTCAGGGGCAGTGGTAGGAAGGGAAAAAGCCCAAGCCTGAGGGGCTCCCCTTAATAGAGATATAATGACCCCCACCCTCTGACTTTCATCCCTAGAAGAGTGCGGTCTTAAAGAGAAAAAAAGCTTACAGCCCTCTTTGAAAACTTTAAATTCCTTTCTATCTCCGGAAAAGGTATCCGGTAATTTAACCGGGGGCTCTGGGGAAACTAATGTAACAGCTTGAACCCCTGTCCCGTGAGCACCAGATGATAAAGCCCCCTGCACAGTGTCAGCCATCAGCTGCTGATACTGAGCCAGAACTCGTTGTTCCTCATTCAGTTTCTGAGACATCTGAGTCAGGTGCTTTACCTGCTCAGAAAGGGCATTCACAGGATCCATAACACACACAGGAGAAAAAAAAAAAAAAAGGTAGCGGTCAGTTATAATATCACGAGCACCACACTGCACTTGCTCACTGAGCCAGTGCGCATGTCCTGAATAAGACAGACTGCACTCAAAGATACCTGTGGAGCGGGGCAGTAGCCGTGAAAATGCGTGCTTCAGACTAACAGGACACGAAGCACGTGACTGCCAAGGGGCGGCGCTGGCCACAGGTCTCTCAGAGGGAGCAGTAACAGATAGAGAATGCTTCAGGCCAGAGGACCTGAAGCACGTGACTGCTGGTGGGCGTGGCCTAAGCTCCAAGAGCTAGGAGCAGAAGGAAAACTCCTAGAAGGGTAACTACGGAGTTACCAAGGGGCATAGACAAAATGGATCGTCAGGATAGCCAGGTCATACTCAGAGGGAGCAACGCAGTACAAGAGGAGCAGGCAGAGCAGAGAATAACCAGAACGTAGCCAAGGGATCAGAAAACCAGAACGGGCAAATACACAGTACCTTGACAGTAGACAAACTCACAACGAAGAGACGGACCGGGTCAAAACCAAACAAGCAGCAAGATCAGGCACAAGGCACAGGCACACAGGAGGTCAACTAACTCAGCCGAGGGCAGGAGTATAACTGACACCAGACCTAGGTCAATTGGCAAATAAAAAGCCGCCCTCTGCCAGAGAGAGGCTGAAACCATTAACCCCAGTCTGTCCAGGATGGGACAAAGACAAAATCCCATCCTGGGTCATGACAGCGGCCAGGCAATCACTGCATGACCACTACAAGAAGGCTATGGCATTTCATTGCCTGGCAGACAATCCATGCAATGTGATTGGGTCTTTAAAGTCCGCAAAAAATGCTTGGTGGAGGACCCGAGGTCCAGTCGAGTAATCCTGGAAATGCTGGGTGCTCGCCGAGTATTACAAGTACCATGATACTCGGGCGAGTAACGAGTAGTGGCAAGCGCATTCGGTCATCACTACTCTGAACATAAGTCATAATCCAGAGAAAAGGCCTTTCATGGAATCGTTCAAAACAAGTCTCAATGCCTCTTGGTGCTTGTTGGCAATGCACCACCTTCAATTCCAGTTGGCTATGCAGTCCATATGAAAAAAACCTAAGACAACATGAAACAGTTGCTGAGGTGCCTGAACCATGACCAACATTTGTGGCCCCTCTGTGGTAGCTTAAAGGTAGTTGTCCTGTTACTAGGTCTCCAGGGTGGATGCACAAAGTAGTACTGTGTGAGTGAGATAGTCATGCAAGAGAATATCACTACAATAAAAGAGACCGGCCTCTCCAACATTCAGTTCAGCAAGGGAGTAAAAATGTCTTGCATCCAGCACTTGTTGACTCACATAAGATTTTGTTACCACTAGAGATGAGCGACTTTGCCTTTTTTAGAGTTGAGTCGGGTTTCATGAAACCCGACTTTCTCAAAAGTCGAGTAGAACGAAATCAGCCGATATCAGGAAAAGTCGGTGGTCCGACTGAAACACGAAACCCAATGCAAGTCAATGGGGAAGCAAAGTCGGTAGGGAGTGGAGGACAGTAAACACACCTACAGTGGCCATTTCCATGCCAACAACATCAATTCTTATTACTTAAGCTTGTCAACCTTAATTTACTTTATAATAATAGTTACGCATTGAAAACTGGGGGTTATTTGGCTAAAGTTGTGGGGGGGGTAGGGCTGGCTCCAGGATTTTGTGAGCCCCGGGCGAAAGAGTCTTAGTAGGCCCCTTTAACACATACCACAATTTATGATGCTCCGATACGGCACAGAAATATAGGTATAGTACAATGACAAATACTTCACTTCTTACATTACATGACTGATATCTATTTTAAATTCTACAATAGCTCAATACCGGACAGTATATTCCTCCATACAGTATTATGGCCACCACATAGTGCGCCATACAGAATAATGAGCCCCATATACTGCTCCATGCATAATTGGTCCCATATAATGTCCCATACAGTATATGATGAGCTGTTATGTTACGGTAGCTGAGGAGTGCAGGTAAAAAAGGAAATACACCAGAGCAGTTGGAATCTATGAGATTGCAGTACCCTGACTAACCACCGCAACTAGAGGCAGCCGTGGAGCGTTCCTACGATGGTCCTAGACGCCTCGTCACAGCCTGAGAAACTAACTACACCTAAAGATAGAAATAGGAAAGCTATCTGCCCCGGAGCAGAACCCCAAAGATAATAGAAAGCCCCCAAACATGTAATGGCGGTTAGACAAGAGGAAATACTGACACAGAAAGAAAATAGTATGAGCAAACGCTGGGGCCCAAACTATCTAAATAGAAAAGGACAGGAAGGGTACTTACTGCAATCCCAGAAAACCCTGAAAAACACCAACTCTACTAATTTCAAAATCACCTGAGATCACACGACCTCTACCACCTAAATTAGTTCTCTGGTGTAACAAAAACAGCAGCCCCTGAAAAAACTGCAAAAAGCAAAAGTACAAAACACAGTGGCTGGACTAAACTGAGAGGGCAAAAGCCCCCGGAGGGGACCCAGAAGGCCCCCACAGAAGTGCAGGACAAAATGCAAAAATATAGCAAAAACACAAAATAAGAAATTGTCTTATCTGATAGCAGGAGATGCAGACACGACACAGCAGGCTACAAGGGAAACTGGAAAGAAGGATTCAGACCAGAACAATTGATCACCGGCAACCCTGATGGGAAAATGATTCCCTTAAATAAGACCAATCAGTAACACCTGATTCCCAATCCTCACTAGTACCGCTTGTAACCACCAGAGGGAGCCTCTGCTCAGAACTCATCTCAAACCATTCACAACAGTACCCCCCCCTTGAGGAGGGGTCACCGAACCCTCATTTGAGCAACCAGGTCGGTCAGGATGAGTTCTATGATACGCACGGATAAGTCTCCTAGCATGGATGTCCGAAGCAAACACCCAAGAATTATCTTCCTGACCATAACCTCTCCATTTAACCAAATACTGGAGTCTTCGTCTAGAAAAACGAGAATCCAATATTTTCTCAACCACATACTCCAGATTGCCCTCAACCAAAACAGGGTCAGGAGGCACAGCAGCAGGAACCACTGGCTCAACAAACCTCTTCAACAAGGACTTGTGGAACACGTTATGGATCTTAAATGTCCCTGGAAGAAGCAAACGAAAAGAAACAGGATTAATAATCTCCATGATCTTATAAGGTCCAATGAACCTAGGCTTAAATTTAGGAGATGCTACTCTCATAGGAATATTCTTTGAGGACAACCAGACCAAGTCCCCCACTTTAAACCGAGGACCATCAGTCCTATGCCGGTTAGCAAACCGCTGGGCCTTCTCCTGAGAGAGGGACAACCTCTCCACTACCTGGTCCCAAATCTGCTGCATACGCTCAACAACAGAGTCAACACCTGGACAGACAGAAGCCTCCGTCTGTCCTGAAGAAAATCGAGGGTGAAACCCAGAATTACAGAAAAACGGAGACATCAAAGTGGCAGAGCTAGCCCTATTATTAAGAGCAAACTCAGCCAAAGGCAAAAAAGAGACCCAGTCATCCTGATCAGCAGACACAAAGCATCTTAGATAAGTCTCCAATGTCTGGTTTGTTCTCTCAGTTTGACCATTGGTCTGAGGATGAAATGCCGAGGAGAAAGACAATTGAACACCCAGTTTAGAACAAAAAGTCCTCCAAAATCTGGAAACAAACTGGACTCCTCTGTCAGACACAATGTTCTCAGGAATGCCGTGTAAACGAACCACGTGCTGAAGGAACAACGGCACCAATTCAGAGGAGGAAGGCAACTTAGGTAATGGCACAAGATGTATCATTTTGGAAAACCTATCACAAATTACCCAGATGGTGGTCATTCTCTGAGAAACAGGAAGATCGGAAATGAAATCCATAGAGATATGGGTCCATGGTCTCTTGGGCACAGGCAATGGCATCAACAAACCACTAGAGCGAGAGCAAGGCTTGGAGCGAGAGCAAGTCCCGCAGGACTGCACAAATTCCCTGACATCGCGAGACAAGGTAGGCCACCAAAAGGACCGACTAACCAAGTCTCTGGTACCAAAAATTCCGGGATGCCCAGCCAATGCGGAACAATGAATCTCAGACATCACACTCTTTTTCCATTGGTCCGGGACAAACAATTTTCCAACAGGGCAGCGCTCGGGCCTATCCTCCTGACACCCCTCCAGAGCAAGTCTCAAATTAGGCGAGATGGCGGAAAGAACTACACCCTCCTTCAAAATAACAGAGGGATCAGATAGCTCAGGAGAGTCCGCAAGGAAACTCCTCGAGAGGGCATCCGCCTTAACATTCTTAGTGCCAGGAAGAAAGGAAACCACAAAATTAAAACGTGTGAAAAACAAGGCCCACCTGGCCTGTCTAGGATTGAGTCGCTTGGCAGATTCCAGATAGACCAGATTCTTATGGTCCGTAAGGACCACCACCTGATGTTTGGCTCCCTCCAGCCAATGTCTCCACTCTTCAAAAGCCCACTTCATGGCCAATAACTCCCGATTACCCACGTCATAATTACGTTCAGTAGGAGAAAATTTTCGAGAGAAAAAGGCACAAGGGTTACTTTTAGAGGTCTCTGGATCTTTTTGGGACAAAACGGCACCTGCCCCAATTTCAGAGGCATCAACCTCCACCTGAAATGGCAGAGAAACATCAGGCTGCCGTAGAACAGGAGCAGAAGTGAATCTCTGCTTAAGTTCCTGAAACGCAGAGACTGCCTCAGGAGGCCAATTCACCACATCAGAACCCTTTCTGGTCAAATCAGTTAATGGTTTAACAATAACAGAGAAATTACCAATAAATTTACGATAAAAATTGGCAAAACCCAAAAATCTCTGAAGAGCCTTTAATGAAGTAGGTTGGACCCAATCACAGATGGCCTGAACCTTGACCGGGTCCATTTCAATAACAGATGGGGACAAAATGAATCCCAGAAATGAGATCTTCTGTACGCCAAAAAGACACTTTGATCCCTTCACATACAGAGCATTCTCTCTCAAAATCTGGAATACAGTTCGAACATGTTTCACATGAGAGTCCCAGTCATTAGAAAAAATCAAGATATCATCCAAATAAACAATCAGAAACTTGTCCACAAAATCCCTGAAAATGTCATTCATGAAGGACTGGAAGACGGAAGGAGCATTAGTGAGCCCAAAGGGCATCACAAGGTACTCAAAATGCCCTTCAGGGGTGTTAAATGCCGTCTTCCATTCATCCCCGTGCTTAATGCGAATAAGGTTATACGCCCCCCTGAGGTCAAGCTTGGTAAACCAAGTAGCGTTTTTCACCCTGGAAAACAGGTCAGAAATCAAGGGTAACGGGTATTGATATTTCACAGTAATATTGTTCAAGAGACGATAATCAATACACGGCCTTAATGAACCATCTTTTTTTTGGCCACAAAGAAAAAACCGGCACCTAAGGGTGAAGAGGATGGTCTGATATGACCCTTCTCCAATGATTCCTTGATATAAGACCGCATAGCGTCATGTTCAGGTACAGACAAGTTAAAAAGGCGACCCTTAGGGAATCTACTACCTGGCACTAATTCAATAGCGCAGTCATAGCTCCTATGGGGAGGTAAGGATGCAGATTTACTTTCGCTAAACACATCAGAAAAATCAAACAAAAAGTCAGGAACATCCTCAGCCTGGGGGAGGCAGAAAAAACAGGAGTGTTGGTATTAACACATTGGCAGCCCCAACTGGTTACAGACACAGATTTCCAATCCAAAACAGGATTATGAGACTGTAACCAAGGGAAACCCAGCACGATAATGTCATGCAGATTATATAGAACCAAAAATTTGCAGCACTCCTGGTGATCAGGTTCAACCCTCATTATCACCTGAGTAGAAAACTGGGGTTTATTCTCAGCCAAAGGGGTAGAATCGATCCCCAGTAGGGGAATAGACTTCTGTAGGGGTATCAAGGGAAATCCACAACGTTTAGCAAAATCATAATCCATCAGGTTAATAGCTGCTCCAGAATCAACGAAAGCCTGAGCAGAAAATGAGGACAGAGAGCATATCAGAGTGACAGTTAATAAAAACTTAGTCTGAACACTACCCAAGACAACTGAGCGTGCAAAACGTCTTCCCCGCTTAGGGCAGACTGAAATAGCATGAGAGGCATCACCACAGTAGAAACATAACCCATTGCGCTTTCGAAACTCATGACGCTGTGCCCCAGACACCACTCCATCACACTGCATGGGCTCAGCAGCTGGCTCACAAGGCAACACCACTCCACGCATACTTCTCCGCTCACGCAAACGTCTGTCAATTTGAATCGCTAATGACATAGAATCATTGAGACCAGAGGGGACAGGGAATCCCACCATAACATCCTTTACATTATCCGACAGACCCTTCCGGAAAAGGGCCGCCAAAGCGTCGTCATTCCATTTGGTCAGGACTGCCCACCTACGGAATCTCTGACAGTATAACTCAGCGTCATCAAGCCCCTGATTTAATGCCAACAAGGCTTTTTCAGCTTGATCAGTGACATTAGGCTCATCGTACAATAACCCCAAAGCCTGAAAAAATGCATCAACATCACTCAAAACAGGATCCCCAGGTGTCAGGGAAAAAGCCCAATCCTGAGGATCGCCGCGCAGGAGAGAGATGACAATTTGAACCTGCTGCGCTGCGTTTCCTGAGGACTTAGATTTTAAGGCAAGAAACAATTTACAATTATTTTTGAAATTCTGAAACTTAGCTCGATCCCCTGAAAACAAATCTGGCATGGGGATCCTAGGTTCCACAACAGGCAACCTAGCAAGATATGCAGCAATACTCCGAACCTCAGTGGCAAGCTGATCCACACGGCCAGACAACTGTGCAAACTCCATTGGGAGAAAAGATCCTCCCCAGCACCCAGAGATACAGAGGGAAAAAAAAAAAAAAAAAAAAAATGCAACAAACAGAAAAATATCTCTGACAACTTTTCTTCCTTCAAAATATTTTTTCCCTTCTGTGAGTACCATACAATTTTTTTGGCCGGTGATACTGTTATGTTACGGTAGCTGAGGAGTGCAGGTAAAAAAGGAAATACACCAGAGCAGTTGGAATCTATGAGATTGCAGTACCCTGACTAACCACCGCAACTAGAGGCAGCCGTGGAGCGTTCCTACGATGGTCCTAGATGCCTCGTCACAGCCTGAGAAACTAACTACACCTAAAGATAGAAATAGGAAAGCTATCTGCCCCGGAGCAGAACCCCAAAGATAATAGAAAGCCCCCAAACATGTAATGGCGGTTAGACAAGAGGAAATACTGACACAGAAAGAAAATAGTATGAGCAAACGCTGGGGCCCAAACTATCTAAATAGAAAAGGACAGGAAGGGTACTTACTGCAATCCCAGAAAACCCTGAAAAACACCAACTCTACTAATTTCAAATCACCTGAGATCACACGACCTCTACCACCTAAATTAGTTCTCTGGTGTAACAAAAACAGCAGCCACTGAAAAAACTGCAAAAAGCAAAAGTACAAAACACAGTGGCTGGACTAAACTGAGAGGGCAAAAGCCCCCGGAGGGGACCCAGAAGGCCCCCACAGAAGTGCAGGACAAAATGCAAAAATATAGCAAAAACACAAAATAAGAAATTGTCTTATCTGATAGCAGGAGATGCAGACACGACACAGCAGGCTACAAGGGAAACTGGAAAGAAGGATTCAGACCAGAACAATTGATCACCGGCAACCCTGATGGGAAAATGATTCCCTTAAATAAGACCAATCAGTAACACCTGATTCCCAATCCTCACTAGTACCGCTTGTAACCACCAGAGGGAGCCTCTGCTCAGAACTCATCTCAAACCCATTCACAACAATGAGCTCCACATGATGGTCCCCATGGATGATGCTCCAGTGTCTTATGGGCCAATATAATGGTGCATATATAATGGGCCCATTAATAATGCTCCAATGTATAATGGGCCCTGTATATGCTGCTCCAGTGTCTGATGTCCCCCATTTAGAATGCTCCAGTATATGATGGGCCCCATGGATGATGCTCCAGTGTCTAATGGGCCAATATAATGCTACATATATAATGGGCCCCATTTATAATGCTCCAGTGTATAATGGGCCCGTATATGCTGCTCCAGTGTCTGATGTCCCAAATTTAGAATGCTCCAGTATATGATGGGCCCCATGGATGATGCTCCAGTGTCTTATGGGCCAATATAATGCTCCATATATAATGGGTCCCATTTATAATGCTCCAGTGTATAATGGGCCCCTTATATGCTGCTCCAGTGTCTGATGTCAAAAATTTAGAATGCTCCAGTATATGATGGGCCCCATGGATGATGTTCCAGTGTTTTTTGGGCCAATATAATGCTCCATATATAATGGGCCCCATTTATAATGCTCCAGTGTATAATGGGACCCATATATGCTGCACCAGTGTCTGATGTGGCCCATTTAGAATGCTCCAGTATATGATGGGCCCCATGGATGATGTTCCAGTGTCTTATGGGCCAATATAATGCTCCATATATAATGGGCCCCATTTATAATGCTCCAGTGTATAATGGGCCCCATATATGCTGCACCAGTGTCTGATGTGGCCCATTTAGAATGCTCCAGTATATGATGGGCCCCATGGATGATGCTCCAGTGTCTTATGGGCCAATATATATAATGGGCCCCATTTATAATGCCCCAGTGTATAATGGGTCCCGTATATGCTGCTCCAGTGTCTGATTTCCCCCATTTAGAATGCTCCAGTATATGATGGGCCCTATGGATGATGCTCCAGTGTCTTATGGGCCAATATAATGCCCCATATATATTGTGCCCCATTTATAATGCTCCAGTGTATAATGGGCCCCGTATATGCTGCTCCAGTGTCTGATGTCCCCCATTTAGAATGCTCCAGTATATGATGGGCCCCATGGATGATGCTCCAGTGTGTTATGGGCCAATATAATGCTCCATATATAATGGGCCCCATTTATAATCCTCCAATGTATAATGGGCCATATCTATGATGCTCAAGTGTATGATGGTCCCCATATATAAATTATACAGCGTATAATGCTCCCCATATATTGCTCGAAACATTAAACAAAATGAAATACCTCTCTTCCCTGGGCACTGCTCTACTCTGGACTCCTCAGCGTCGCCAACTTCCAGCTCTCTGCTCTTGGACTGTTCAGGCAGAGGGCGTACAGTCGTGACATCATCGCGCTCTCTGACCTGAATGTGACTGTCAGGAAACACGGAAGACGTCACAGCAGTGGAGCAGGGAGAGGTAAGTATTGCAAGTGCTGTGGTCCTGAGTAAGCAGGGGGGGCCCACTCGTGGTCGACGGCACTGGAACAGGGCCCCTCATAGTACGCCGGTGTGTCTGATGGTGAGTGGGCCCCAAACTTTTGCGTACTATGAGGGGCCCTGTGCCAGTGCCGTCGCCCACGAGTGGGCCCACCCACCTGCTCAGGGAACCGGCATTTGCCCGGGTGCGCCAGGTGCTGACGCCGGCCCTGGGGGGGTGGACAGCCCAGTTAGGGAGGTGGAAAAACTGGCATATGTTGAGGTGTAGGCTGGACGTTCAGCATCTGCAAATGGAGGAATTGGAGAAGTCGGGGGAAGCGGAGGACAAAGCGAACTATTTTGCTGGCAACCTATGTGTCATCAGGGGAAGGTGGTACAAAATCCTTTGAAGCCCAGGCATGGTTCATTTTTATGAAGGTGAGATCACCAACATTTTGGGTCGACAGCCGGGTCCTTCTTTCTGTCAGGATTGATCCCGCTACACTGAAGACTCTTTCTGATAGCACACTACCAGCAGGGCAAGCGAGCTCCTGTAAAGCATATTGGGCCAATTCAGGCCAGGTGTCCAGTTTACAGGCCCAGTAGTCAAAGGGGAATGAACTGTAAGGGAGAACATCGATAGGGGAGGAGAGGTAATTTTGAACCATAGTTGACAACTGCTGTCTCCTGTCTGTTGCAATCGATTCAGTATTACCAGTCGTGTGAGTGTTACTCGAGAAATCAGTCCACAACATGGTCATGAAACCCGTCTCCAACGCCACTTCGGCTGTGTGCACCACGAACACCTCTTCCGTTTGGCCCAGTACGGCTCGTGGTAGAACCTGCACCGCTGCTGTGTGCTGGGAATGCCTCTAACAAACGGTTTACCAGAGTTGCTTGTTTGTTCGCCAATATTAGCTCTAGGTTCTCTTGTGGCATGATGTTCCGTAATTTGCCTTTATAGCGTGGATTGAAGATGCTGGCAAACCAGTAGTCGTCATCCTTCATAATTTTGGCAATGCGGGGGTTCCTTTTTAGGATCCGCAAGACTTAATCACACATGTGGGCCAAAGTTCCAGGTGTCAATGATGCACTGACAGTGTTGGGTGGAGGAGCACTTTCTGCCAAATCCACATCCCTCCAGTCACGTACAAACCCTGTACCTGACCTTGGCAAGCCAACATTTTCTCTTGCCCCCTGAGAAGCATCCTCCACCCCAAAATAATCATCCCCCTCATCGTCCTCCTCCTCTTCCTCTTTTTGCTCCATCTCGTCCAGGACAGTTCCCTGAGCAGACAATGCCTGACTGTCATCAAGGCTTCCCTCCTCCTCCTCTTCCTCCTCTGCTGCAGACACCTGATCCTTAATGTGCGTCAAAGTTTGAATGAGCAGACGCATAAGTGGGATGCTCATGCTTATGATGGCATCATCTGCGCTTACCAGCCGTGTGCATTCCTCAAAACACTGAAGGACTTTACAGAGGTCTTTCAGCTTGGACCACTGCACACCCGACAACTCCATGTCTGCCCTCAAACTGCCTGCCCGTGTATCCTCCTACAAATGCATTACAGCCTGCCTCTGTTTGCACAGCCTCTCAACCATGTGCATGGTGGAGTTCCACCTTGTTGCAACGTCTATGATTAGGCAGTGCTTGGGGAGGTGGAGCGATCGCTGCAGCCTCTGCATATGACTGGAGTCTACGGGCGAGCAACGGATGTGCGTGTCTGAGTTTTGCCAGGGCTATGGCCGCCACAAAATTACGGCCGTTATCACTGACTACCTTGCCTGGCGCAAGATGTAGACTGCCCAGCCATGACTCAGTTTCTCACTGCAAGTAGTCGGCCAGTACCTCCGCGGTGTGTCTGTTGTCGCCCAAAAACATCATCTTTAAAACAGCTTGCTGACGCTTACCACTAGCTATTCGATAGTGGGACACCTTGTGTGCAACACTGGCAGCTGCTGATGGAGTGCTCGTGCGACTGCGCTCTGTCGGCGAGTTTTCGCTTCTGGAGGAGGAGGGTCGAACACCTACAGCCAACTGTTGCCTATGCCGTGGGCTAGGCATCACTGTCCCACCGCCGCTGTCCCCTGTGGACCCTGCATCCACCACATTAACCCAGTGTGCAGTGATGGACACCTAACGGCCCTGGCCAAGCCTTCTGGCCCATGCATCTGTTGTGAGGTGCACCTTTCCCTCA
>JARQOD010006452.1:0-42837 GCA_033576555.1 Oophaga sylvatica | reverse complement strand
AAAAAATCGCTAAGGGGTCGCAAAATGGACTTTTTTTTTTAGGGACCCCTTTAGCGATGTTTTTTAGTGGGGCATCCCCTTAAACCCCTTCTCCCCACCCTATTTGACCTTTAAAGACCTGGCCTTTTTTTGCAATTTGACCATGTCCCTTTATGGGGGTTTTTAATCAGGAACGCTTCAAGGGATCCAGCGATTCTAGGTTTTTTTTGTGACATAGGGCTTCAGTTTTTAAAATTTGGTCGAAAATTTTTTGCTTTTTATTTGTGAAAAAAAAGGGAAATTTTGGGCCAAAATTTTGAAATTTTGAAATTTTTAAATTTTTTTTTTTATTTTTTAAAAACCAGAGATTATGTGAACAAAATATTTTAATAATTAACTTTTTCCCACATGTTATTTACATCAGCACTTTTTTGGGGAACAACATTTTTTTTTTGTTGGGAAGTTAAAGGGGTTTAAAAATTGACAGCGATTTTCATTTTTACGAAAAATTTTACAAAACCATTTTTTTTAGGCCCACCTCCTTTTTAAAAGTCACTTTGGGGGGTCTATTGGGGAAAAACCCAAAAGGGCACCATTAAAAAAACTGCCCCCCAACTACTCAAAATACATTAAAAAGATTATTAACCCCTTTAGGGGCTTCAAGGAACTAAGCAAAGTGGAAAGGGAAAAAAGGGGCTTTTTTAATTTTCCAACAAAATTTTTTTTTTTTTAGCATCAATTTTTTTTTTTTTCTGGGCATCAGGAAAAATGGGCCTAAAATTTTTGGGGAATTTCTCCTGAGTAACGATCCTCATATGTGGTCATAAACCCTGTTTGGGGGCCCCGGGAGGGTCAGAAGGAGGAGCGCCCCTTTGACTTTTGAAGGAAAAAATTTCTGGAATATTTTCGGTTCCATGCGCATTTGGGGAAACCCTGGTGCCTAAACATTTGGGGTCCCACAATGACCCCTTTTTTGGGAAATTTGACCCCTAAGGAATTACTAGATGCATTAGCACTTTGAACCCAGGTGCTTTACAAATTGATCCCTAAAAAAAAGAAATACTTTTTTTTCACAAAAATTTTCTTTTAGCCCCAGTTTTTTCATTTTACATGGGCAACAGGATAAATAAACCTAAAATTTGTTGGCAATTTTTTCCTGGACACCGAACCCCATTTGTGGTCTAAACCCCTGTTTGGGCCCGGCAGGGTCAGAAAAGGGGGGGGCCCCTTTGATTTTTGAATGGAAAATAGCTGGAATATTTAGCGGTTCCCTTCCCCATTTTGGGAGCCCTGTGTCCTAAACATTGGAGCTCCCACAAGTGACCCCATTTGGAAACTAGACCCCCCCAAAAATTATCTAGATCAGAGTGAGCACTTTGAACCCCCAGGTGCTTACAAATTGATCCCTAAAAAAAAAAAAAGTACTTTTTTTTTCACAAAAATTTTCTTTTAGCCTCGTTTTTTCTTTTTACATGGGCAACAGTATAAATTGGATCCAAAATTTGTTTTGGGCAATTTCTCCTGGTACACCGAACCTCATATGTGGTCTAAACCCATGTTTGGGGCACGGCAGGGTCAAAAGGAAAGGGACGCCATTGACTTTTTGAATGGAAATTAGTCCATCTTTAGCGACACCATGTCATTTTGGGGAGACCCCCTTTTGCCTAAACTTTGGAGCCCCCCCACAAAATGCCCCCTTTTTTGGGAAACTAGCCCCCCAAAGAAACTTATGCAGTGCACAGTGAACTTTAAACCCCCCGGGTGCTTCACAAAATTTTAAAACGCGAGCGGGGAAAAATAAAAATCATTTTTTTTTTCAAAAAAATTATTTTTTGCCCCATATTTTTTATTTTCCAAGGTTAAGGGAAAAAAATTGGACCCCAAAATTTTTCTAATTTGCCTAAGTACCTAGTACCTCACATGTGGGGGGGGGGAAACCCCTGTTTGGGCACACGTCGGGCTTGGAAGGGATGTGTGACCCTTGAAATCGACTTAATAGAAGGTCTCGGGCGGGGGAGAGCCCTGATTCCTAAACGTAAAACCCCCCCAAGTGACCACATTTTGTAAACTAACCCCCCAAGGAACTTTTAAATAATGTTTTGAGCACCTTTAACCCCACGTGCTTTAAGAAGTTTTTTAAGCGAGCCGTGAAAAAAAAAAATCATTTTTTTCCCCAAAAATATTTTTTTTAAACCCCCAATTTTTATTTTCACAAGGGTAACAGGAAAATTGGACCCCAAAAGTTGTTGTACGTTTGTCCTGAGTACATGGTACCCCTAGGGGGGGGTAACCCTTTTTTGGCGCATGGGAACAAGAGGGAAGGGCCCTTTTGGGAAGCAACTTGAGGGAATGTCTGTGGGCGTCATGTTCCCTTTGCAGAGCCCCTGATGGAAAAACATAGAACCCCCACAAGTGACCCCTTTTGGAAACAAACCCCCCCCAAGGAGCTTTTTAATTGTATGAGCACTTTGAAACCCCCAAGGGCTCACAAAAAGTTTATAACGGGGGGGCCCATGAAAATAAAAAAAATCATATTTTTTCCACAAACAGATTTTTTATTCCCCAATTTTTTTTTTTTCCCAAGGGAACAGGGAAAAATTTAAACCCTCAAAAGTTGTTTAAAATTTGCCCGATCGCTTACCCCCTATGGGGGAAAAAACTACTTTTGGGGCACCTTCGGGGGGGAAAGGGGAAGTTGCTTTTTTATTCCCGACTTGAGGGAAGGGTTGCGGGGCATGTTACTTTGCAGGTCCCTGTGGCCTAAACAGTATAAACCCCCCCACAATAGCCCCCTTTTTGGGAAACTAGACCCCCAAGGAACTTATCTGATGTGTGGTAGCACTTTAAACCCCCCAAGTTTTCAAAAAGTTTAAACGAGAGCCGGTGAAAAAAAAATCATTTTTTTTTCCCCCAAAAAAAAACTTTTTAGTCCCAATTTTTTTTTCCCCAAAATAAAAAGGAAAAATTAGACCCCCAAGTTGTTGTGGAATTTTTCCCCAAATACGGATAGCCCCTATGTGGGGGGAAACCACGTTTTGGGGACACCCTCGGGGGGTTGGGAAAAAAGGGGGGCATGTTTACTTTTTTAAAGCAAAAAATTTCAGGAAACAAAATTTGGGCCCGTCGCGGGGATCCCTGTGTACCCAAATAGTGGAAAAACCCCCCAATTCTAACTCCAACCCCAACCCCCAACACAACCCCCAAACCCCCAACCCTAACCCCTACACACCCCTAACCCCAAACAAAACCCCAACCATAACCCCAACCCAAAAACCCCAACCCTATCCCAAATCTAACCCTAAACCTAACCCAACCTAACCCATCCCAACCCCAACCCAAAACACCGTTTAAAGCTTATCCAAACCCCAACCCTAATCCCAACCTTTAACCCCAATTCCAACCCTAACCCAATTCCAACCCCAACCCTAGTTCTAACCTTACCCTAGTTCTAACCCCCTTCCCTTTTTCAACCCAACCCCGTTCTAACCCCAAGCCGGGTTCATATTGCGTTTTTACCACCGTTAACAGTACGTTGAGGGCTGGAAACGGTATGCAAACGCGATCGCGTTATGCATACCGCTATGCAAGGAATCGCGTGTTTCACTGTGTAGCGGGGGAGGGATCCCGGGCCTGCACCCTGCGCCCAAAGGCCCCGTCACTGAATACGACACTCGCGAAGCATGCGCTTCATGGCATGCGTGCAAAGCGCACACAAATGGGGTGAAGGGCACGTTAACGGACTGCGTTACCCCGCGTTATCCCGGGGAAAAACGCGTCCATCTACGGACTGCCATAATGCAATTTAACCCACCCTGCCCTAAGGCCCCCCGTGCACACGTTTCGGGTTTACTTGCGGATTTTTCTAAAAACCCAGGTAATCGACCTGCCCTTTTCCTCGTATTTTCGCGGGTTTCTGGGTTTTTCTCTGCGGTTTTTTTCGCCCCAAAAGGTAGGTGTAAAAACGCTGGGAATCCCCACAAAGAATTTTACAGCTGCGGGATTTAAAACCCAGCAAATCCGCGCTGAAAATCTGCGCATGTGACAGCGTTTTTTTTTACCATTTATTTGCATTTACTGTACATGGTTTTTTGGATCTGCTGTGGACCCAGCGCCAAATCCTGCGGATCACACGAAACACTGCGGGGTCACAGCAAAAAGCTTGGATTTCACGAAAATCCCTGCGGATCAGCAGCGAAATCAGCTGCATCGCAGCGAAATCACTGCGGTCACAGCGAAAACCGCGCTGATCCCCAGCTATTTCGCCGCTGATCCGCAGTGATTTCGCTGGATTTCGCTGTGATCCGCATCGTTTCAGCGTGGATCAGGCGAAATCAACTGGGATCAGCAGCGAAATCAGTGCGGATCCACGAAATCATGCGGATCAGCAGCGAAATCCGCTGCGGATCAGCCGAATCCGCTGCGGATCAGCAGCGAAATCCCTCGGATCAGCAGCGAAATCAGCTGGGGATCAGCAGGAAATCAGCTGCGGATCGAAAAAAACATGCGGATCCCAGCAAAATCGCAACGTAAAGGGGGCCTATAGGAAAAAAAAAAAAAATTCTTTATTATTTTTCCCTCCCTATGACAGGGGGGTTCCCCTTACTTTTTTTTTTTTTTGGGTCACTTACAGTTTACCACGTGATCAAAATACATTTTTTGATATGGGGGGGCCCACGCGCATGCGCCGGCCCGGCGGCCACTGCGCATGCCCCGCCATTTTCCCCAAGATGGCGGCGCCCATAAAAGAAGGGGGCAGCCGCGGGAAGGACCAGGGGCTGGGGGACCGGGGAGGTGGGTATGGGGGCGGGAAAGGGGGGGGGGTCGGGAAGGGGGGGCAGCGGAGGCCAGGAAAGGGGGGGCTTTTTTTTTACGGCGGGGACCGACCGCTGCCATCTTTCGGGGGGCGGCCGTTCCCCGCCGTAAACCCGTGTGGGGGGGGTAAGGGTTGGTTTTCCGCCAGGGCAGTGCTATTGCAGCATGGGCCCATGGGGGGATTGAAATTTTTCACCAATTTTTTTGGGTGAAATTTTTACGGGAATTGTTGGGTTGGCTTTTTAAATTTTTAAACGCCAATCAGAGCGATCGTGGCCCGGGGGGGGTTAAGCCCCCCCCTGTGGTAAAGGGAAAAAAAGGGTCCTGTCCCGGGGGTCGGGTAAACCTTTCCCAGTGCCCCCGGTTCCCCCCCCCCAACCCCCCCCCCCCAGGGACGCGACCCTTTTAATGGGGCCCATAGGCGCCCTGGGTCGGATTGGCACTGATTTTCAGGGACGCCTACGTGGCGTCATGGGTGGGAAAAGGGGTTAAGTGTGTGTGTGTGAAACCCTTTTAAATTTTCTCCACCCACCCCTCACCCCCTCAAAAAGGGGGCCCAAATCATTGTAAATCCACCTTTGTATTACCACCCCTGTATTTTGAAACCCCCCAAAATCTTTGTAGATTGTAAGCTCTCAGAGCAGGGTCGTTTATTTTGTTTAAAAATTTTTTTGTTTTGTTAAGTTGTTACTTATGATTTTGTGTTTTGTTAAACGGAAAAGCGTGCGGAATATATGGGCTATATAAAAAAAGATTATTATTTTTATACGGGACGGCCAACTTGTTTTCCCCATTTGCTGTGGAAATTATAAAGGGGGCTATAGGTTTTGGCTTTGGAACACCGTGAAGGGATTTTTTTCTCAACTTTCTAGACCCCCCAAAGGTGAATTTTCAAAGGGATTAATTGCAATAATCATAATATCTTTGGGTTTTACTGATGGTAGAAAATTATTTAAGAGGAAAAAAATTTGTTGGGGAATATTCTGTTGGTACAATGGCAGGGGAAGGTCTGGATGCCAAAAAGAACCCTCTATAAATGATTTTCCCAAGCCAAACTCTTAAAAAGCCATGTAAAGGGGTTTACCGAAACCCGGGGAGGACCCAAAAACCCGATTTCCCCTGTCCTGCATAAAATTAGAACCCATTTTCAATTCTTTAAACGGGCGGTTTTTTTTTAAGCAGTGCGGGGGTTTAACCCTGCTCAGTTGAGGCTCCTGGGGTTTCCCTGCATTAAGACTAGTGTTACTGTTAGTACCCCCAACTCCTTTTATAATCGGGGCCCCTAACAGCCCCTCATTTTTAAAGGGTTTCCACATACACGTTCCGCTAACGATCCGTTGCGTCGCATAAAATGAGTCGTAGGGGCATCGTTTAAAATTTCGCTAGTGTCGGCCAAAATTTTAGCGATGTGTTAAGGACGCTATCGGGGTTTTAGCAAAATCCCCTTAACGATTTTTTAGCAGTACAAAATTTACCGAAAATCGCTAAGAAAAGGTGCCACACCCCGCGATTACTTACCCTGCGGGAGGCGCGATAAAAATAGGGCCCGGGAAAACGATTCCAGGACGAGCAAGATCAGGGGGAAATCTCAGCAGGGAGCTCGTGCTGACAGATCCGGGCACACAACAACTTTCGTAACGGGATCGCTAAAAAAGGGGACTTTTTTTAGGGTTTCCCGTTAGCGAGGTTGTTTGTGTGGCATACCCTTAAGAGAACCCTTATGCTGCTTTCCTGGGGGTTTTTGGGTTTAATTGTTATTAGAGAAGGCGTTTGGGGGGATTTATTGGGGACTGTTGTGGGTTTTGAGGTGTGTTTAAATTCCCCTTTTCTCCAAATTTGGGTTTAAAACCCCAAATCCTTCACCCCTGGGGTTTACCCTCTGTTTTTTATGTGGTAAATTTATTTTTTTTTGTATTTTTTTTTAAAACCCCTGTTGTATTCCCTTTTTTGTCGGGTTTGGGAAATACAGTAATACTACTCCCTTTCTTGGGTGGTGGAAGGGAAACAGACGGGAGTGGGGACCAGGAGCAAAGGCAAGGAAAGGGGCCCCCGGTGTTTTCACCATAAAAAGAAATTTCCGGGAAACCCAGGGCGAGAAGGGGCGCCCTAGGTTGGGGCAGGGAAGGACCCCTTGCCCGGGACACCCTGCAGCAGACTGTGACCAGCCATAGGAGGTTTTTAAAAACCATGTTGGGGGCGTACTCTTTTCTTTTACTCCGCTGCCATGTAAAAATTTCCTATAGCTGCCAGGTTTTGCGATTTTCGGGTCATCTAATAAAAAAAAGGTTTCTTTCCCAACTTTTTGGCTAGTTATTTTAATTTATTGCTGGTTGGTGATGCCCCACAGTTATGATTTTTTATGCAGGTTTTTATTTCCCCCTTTTTTAAAGGACAAAATTAATAAAATTACAATTATAGGCTGCAATTTTTTTATTTGTAGAAGGTTTTTGGGTTTTTTTACTCTTTCCATACCCCAAAATTAACATCTTATCCCCTGTCCCCTTTGGGGATTTTAAAATAAAAAAATTACCTTAAGTTTTTTTTGAAAGGGGGGGGAAAATAACTGGAGTGAATTTTGGGGGGAACTTACAAACCCCTTGCAGATGTTGCCCTTGGGGGATTTTAAACCCCGGGGCCCCGGGTTGCGGGGTTTTTAATGTAACCCCGAATTTTTAAAGGGTTAGTATACATAGGTTATTTTTTAAAATAATAATTATTGACCGCAGGAAAAAAGTATGGAATTTAGCCCCAAAATGACAATTGGTTTTGATAGGGTTTTGATTTTTTAACCATCCCCTGCAGGGTCTTATTTTCTAGTTGTAGTTTTGTTTAAAAGCCTTTTCTTTTTCCCAAAACCCCCTTTTTTTTGCCCCAGCGCATGAAAATAAAATTTGGGTAAAGGGTTTTAAAAAATTTAATTTTTGGAAAATAAAACCCTTTTTTAAAATGCCCTGACCCCGCCTGCCCCAAAAACTAGTCTTATTCAGTATTGAAAACCCAATGACCTTTTTAAAATCCCAAGATTTTTTTGGGAAAAAAGCGGAGCCCCAAAAATAAGAGAACTGTTAGGGAAAAGTGGGAAAGTTTACTAAAACCCTATGAAGTTAAAATTTTTAAACCCCCCCTAAAACCGTTTAAAATTCGACACTTTCCCCAAGACAGGGAAATTTAAATTTTGGCATGCTGTTTGTTGGCATTTGAAGAGGTTATCCATTTTTAAAAAAGGCTAAGAGAAAATTGTAAGTCTTTTTTGGATTAGAAAAAGTCCCCTTCATGTTTTTTTTCTCCCGCTGTTTTCCCTATGCAGGGGCGGTGTTTTTAGGGGAAAACCATTGCCCTTTGAAAAGGAGAGACTGGGTGGGGGGATGGTTTTGAATGGTGACATGGCAGTTGAAAAAAATTGCCCCCCCCAAAATGAATTTTTCCCATTTTTCCTAACATAACAGAAAACCCCCAAACCCAAAAGTGCTCCCCTCCCCCTCTCGGCTCCCCCAAAAACCGGGGAATTTTTTTCCCTTAAACAAGATCAGCCTCCCGGGCCTCTGCAAAATTTTTACGGCCTCCTGCTGAAGTGCGCCCTCCCAAATGTCCTGTCACCCCACTAAATTCAGAAAGGAGGGGGGGGGAATGTGAACGAAAATGTCCATTGAAGGGTCCGCAGCAACAACTAAAACTGCCCAGCCGGGAAACTGTGGATTTTAAAAGGATGTGCTAGTATGGCCCCAATTATTTAATATATCATTAGTTTGCGGGCGATTTTGTGAAGATGTTCCCAACAGCCATATCATGTATTATTTTGGTTTCTTTTCGGAAAGATCCATACTTTTGATCAATGCTTTCCATAGATATTTTTAGCTTTGTGTAATGTTTTTTTTCCTTTAAAAAATGGTAAAATATGCATTTGAATGCCCTTTTTAAAAAACGTTCAATAAATTGATGGCTTTAAAGAGGTTGCCCAAAATACTTTAGCTTTTGATGACCTATCTCTGAATTTTTCTTTGGCTGTTCCATTATGGAAAGTACAAGTTTCACGGGGCCCTTACTTTCACTATGTGTATGAGGTTGTCCTTCTTTTGCATTGGAGGGACCTATCCTTGGGACTTTTTTTTGGTGCTGATTAGGGACAGCACAAGCTTCACGGGTTTCTGAGTCCCTATGTGTATGATTTTGGTCCTTACTTTAGCATTGATGGCCTATCCTCGGATACCCTTTGGCTGGGCTTTATGGAAAACACAAACTTAAGGGGTTTTAGTCTTCTATGTGTATGGGTTGCCCCTTAATTTTAGCTTTGAGGGACCTATCCTCAGGTTTTTATGGCTGTCCCATTATGGAAGCCCAGCTTCCAGGGTCTGAGAAATTTGTTTTATAAATTTTTGCCCTTACTTTGCATTGATGGCCTACCCCTCGGGGATTTCTTTGGTCCCTGCTTTATAGGCACGCAAAAAATTTCACGGGTCTAAGTTTCTATGTGTATGATTTTGGGTCCCCCCCCCTTTAGCATTGATGACCATCGGGATTTTCTTTTGGTTTGGCCTTTATGGAAACCGAAAAAGCTTCACGGGTTTAAGTCCCCAATGTGTTGACGTTTTTTTTCTTACTTTAGCTTTAAAGGGCCTACCTCGGGGATATTCTATGGCTGTTGATTATGGACAGCACAAATTCCCCAGGCAAAGTTTTTTTTGGGTGTATGAGGTTGCCCTTTTCTTTAGAAAATTGTTTGACCTATCCTTAGGACTTTCCCTAAGGTGATGCATTATGGCACAGCAAAGGGCTTCACGGGGGTTTTTCGTCCCCTTTTGTGTATGGGTTGTCCTTCGTTAGCTTTGATGCCCTATCCTTAGGTGGGTTCACCCAATGTTTGGATTGGCCCAGGGTCAAAACCCGGTACCCCCAAATCAGCTGTTTTTCGATGGTGGGGGCCCAATTTAACAAACCCAAAATTGCCCCCTTTCTTCTGATAGGGGCCCGTGCAGGGTATTTAACATCGGCCCCTATTGGATTTTAATGGAAAAAGCGGATGTGAAAGTCCAAAGTCACGGCCCATCGGGCAGAAGGCCACCTCAACAGATCAAACATTTGTTTTACTATCCCCAAGGGTTTTAGGTAAAAATTGCTAGAGGAAAAACCTCTTTCAATAGGGACTTAGACCCTGTAAAGCTTTTTAACTTTTTGCATATGCAGCGTAGGTGGGGGCCAGGGCAGAAAGCCCAGGGTGAGTTCTGGGGGGATTGTGTACCTGGTCCCCCTCTACGGGAAGCGGTACCTCTTTATTGCATGGTACGATCAGTACTCACTTGTGCTGCCCAGCATACGCTTTGCTGCGGGGCCCATGACCCTGTTTGGTTCCCAAAAATTGGGGACCCCGCCCAGGGCAAACTTTAAAAACTGAACAGTTTAAAATTACTTCGGGGACAAAAGCACTTGGGCACGTGGGTTTACAGCTTTTCCCGTTTTGTTTTGGTAGCTAAAGGAGGCAGGAAAAAAAACGGAAATTAAAACCAAAAGAGGTTGGAATCTACTGGATTGAAATCCCCTGAAAACCCCCACAATAAAGGCACCCTTTTTGGGAGCGTTCCAAAGTTGGCCCTAGACGCTGCCCAAAACCCTGAGAAGTTTAACTACCCAAAAAGATGGGAAAGAGGAAGCTATCTGCCCCGGAGCAAAAATCCCCCAAAAAACTTAGGAAGCCCCCAACATGTAAGGCGGTTAGACAAGGGGAAATACGACACGGGACGGGAAAATAGTATGAGAAAATTTGGGGGCCCCAATTTTCCCTTAGACAAAAAAGGATAGGAAGGACACTTACGAAATCCAAAAAACCCCAAAAAAATCCCAAAATCTACTAATTGAAAAACCCATGGGGATCACACGACCTCCCACCAAAATTTAAAGTTCCCCGGTTTGTAAAAAAAACCCAAAAAAAGCCGCAGCCATTTAAAAAAAACCTAAAAAAAGGAAAAATAAAACTTTTTCATTGGCCCCGAAAAACTGAGAGGGCCAACCCCCGGGGGGGGGGGGGGAGGCCCGGGCTAACATCACGGGAAAGGGAAAAAGAAATATGGAATGGAAAGCACAAAAAAAAAAACGAAAAATTTATTGAGAGAAAAGGAGGAAAAAGACTAGAAAGTTTCCCAAAGTAAACCCGGGAAACCCACAGGGGAGACAAGAAAAAATTGATCACCGGAAAACCCATGATGGGGGGGAAAACCCCCCTTATTAAGACCAGTCTGTAACCTGTTTTCCCTTTCCTCAGGGGGAGTCTGCTATTTTTTTTTTTTTCATTTTAACACATTCACAACAGTCCCCCCCCCCCCTTGGGAGGAGGGGTCAGAACCCCTCTTTTGGGGGAAACCAGGTCGGTCAGGATGACCCCTCTGTGATCCCGCACGGATCAGTCCCCTAGCAGGGATGTCCAAAACAAACACCCAAAAATTGCCCCTCCGGGCCCAAAAACCTTTCACTTAACCAAATACTGGGTTTCTGTCTAGAAAAACGAAAATTTTAAAATTATTTTTCAACACATACCCCAGATTCCCCTCCCCCAAAAACAGGGTCAGGGGGGCGGCATAAAAAACCCCGGGGCTAAACAACCTTTCTTAAGGAATTGTGGGAAAACGTTATGGATTTTAAAATTGTCCCTGGAAAAAATTAAAAAAAAGGAAAACCCGGGTTTAAAAAATCTCTATGTTTTTAAAAGGGGCCCAATGAATGGGGTTTTAAAACTTAGGAGTTTGAAAACTTTTCATGGGGATTTTTTCTTGAGGAAACCCCCCCAAGCCCCCCAAACTTAAAAACCGGGGCCATCAGCCCTTTTCCCGGTGGAAAAACCGTGGGGCCCTCTCCTGAGGAGGGGAAAAAACTTCCACTCCCTGGTCCCAAATTGCTGCATACGCCCCCCACAACAAAATTTCAAACCTGGCGGACAAAAAGGGCCTGTCTTTTCACAAAGAAAATAAAGGGTAAACCCCCCAAAAATTGCAGAAAAATGGAGCATCAAAGGGGGCAGGGCTACCCCTATTTTTAAAGAGCAAACCACCCAAAAGGCAAAAAGGGACCCTAATCTTGATCGCAGACCCCAAAGCATCTCAGATAATTTCCCCAATGTTGGTTTGTTTTTTTCCACAGTTTGCCCTTTTGGTCTGGGAAAAAAAGGGAGGGAAAGCCAATTGAACACCAATTTTAAAAAAAAAAAGTCCTCCAAAATCTGGAAAAAAAAGGGACTCCTCGTCAGCCCAAATTTGTTTCAGGAAATGCCGTGAAACCCAAAACCACGTGCTAAAGGGAAAACAAAGGCAAAATTTTCGGGGGAAAGGGAGGAATTGGGAAATGGCACAAGTTTGTTTCTTTTTGAAAAACAAATCACAAATCCCCCCGATACGGTCATTTTGAGAAAACAGGGGGGGGTTCGGAAATTAAATCTTTAGAGATATGGGCCCGGGTTTCCCCTTGGGCACAGGAAAGGGCATCAAAAAACCCAATTAGAGGAGGGGGCAAGGCTTGGAGGGGAAAGAAAGGTTCCGCAGGACTGCAAAATTCCCTGACGTCACGGAAAAGAGGCCCCCAAAAAGGGGCCGACTAACCCAAAGTCTTGGTCCCAAAAAATTGGGGATGCCCCGGCCCCAACGTGGAACAAGGGAAATCTCAAACATCACATCTTTTTCCCCCGGCCCGGGGGACAAACAATTTCCCAATGGGGGAAAGTGCTGGGTTTACCCTTTCGACCCCCTTCCAGGCCGTTAAAATTGGGGAGATGGGGAAAAAAATTTTACACCCTTTTTCAAAATAACAGCAGGATCGTAACTCAGGAGAGTCCGAAAGGAAAACCCTCGAGAGGGCATCCCCCCTTAAAACGTTTTAGTGCCGGAAAGGGGGAAACCCTAAAATTTTTAAAACGTGTGAAAAAAAAAAGGGCCCCACCGGGCCTGTCTGGGAAATTAAGTCGCTTGGCTGTTTCCAGATAAATCGATTTTTTAGGGCCCTTTGGGACCCCCACCTTTTGTTTGGCTCCCCCCAGCAATGTCCCCACTCTTTAAAAGCCCACTTTAGGCCCAAATAACTCCCGATTCCCCACGTAAAATTTACGTTCGTTGAGAAAAATTTTCAAAAGGGGAAAAAAAAGGAAAGGTTACTTAAGAGGTTTGGATTCTTTGGGAAAAAAGGGCCCACCTCCCCCCAATTTTTCGAGGCATAAACCCCCAAACCTGAAAAGGGCAGAAAAAATTCAGGCTCCCTTTTGAACAGGGCGGGAAGTAAATTTTCCTGTTTAAAAATTTCCCTAAAACGCAGAGAGGGCCTTCAATAACGTGTACCCCCCGGGGGGGGGGTTTTTTTGTTTTTTCCCCCCCCCCGGGGTAAAAGGGGGGTTTTAAAGGTTTAAAAACCCCCCCCCTCTGGCGGGAGGGGGGTTTTTTATTTCCAAAATTGGGGGGGGTTGGGGGTTTTTTATATCCTCCCCTCGGGGTTTTTTTTTTTCCCCCTGTGTGTGTGCCTTCCCCCCTGTTTTGTTGCTTTTTTGGGTTTTTTTACCGGTCCGTCTTTGTTGTGAGTTTTTTATGTTTGGTCCCCGTGTATTTGCCGTTTGGGGTTTTTTGACCCTTTGGGCCCTCTTTTTTGGGTTTTTTCCCTTTGCCTGTCCTCTTTTTCGGGTTTTGCCCTCTGGTAGCCCTTGCTATCCTGACAACCCTTTTTTTTTACCCCCCTTTGGGAACCCCCTTTTTTCCCGAAATTTTCCCTTTAGGATTTTTTTCCCTTTTGCCAAAGCTTCTGGGGGGTTTGGGCCACCCCCCCCCCCCAGTCACGTGCTTGGGGGCCCTTGGCCCCGAAAAAAATTTCGGGGCGTTTTCCCCTTTTGGGAGCCCTTTTGGCCCGGGGGGCCCCCCCTTTTCCAGTCCGTGTTGGGGTTTTTGGGTTGTTAAACCCCCGCATCTTAAACCCTACTGCCCCGCCCCACGGTTTTTTGGGTGCGGGTCTTTTTTCAGGGCGCAGGGGCCCCCGGGGAAAATGCGTGGGGGGTTTTGGGGGAAAAAAAAGATGGGGAAAAAATTTTAATCCCAGTTTTTAGATCCTCTGAAAACCAAAAAAGGGGGAAATTTTACCCCCTTTACATAAAACCCTTTCTCTCAAAATTTGGAAACCCCCATTTTTCCGAAATTTTAAATGAGAGCCCCGTCATTAAAAAAATCAAGTTTACCCAAATAAAAAAAAGGGGAAAATTACCCCAAAAAAACCCCAAAAATTTTCCTTTTCATGAAGGATGGAAAAGGAAGGAGCATTAGGGGGGCCCCCAAAGGGGGGCTTTGGGGATTTTAAAAAGCCCTTGGGAAAAATTTTAAAATTTTGTCTTCCATTACCCCTTTTTTTAAAAGCAAAAAAGGTTTTACCCCCCCGGGTCAAGTTTTGGGAAAACCAAAAGTAGCCCCTTTTCCCCCCGGAAAAAAAAGGGAAAAAATTTTAAGGGTGGGGGGAAAAAGATATTTCCCATTTTTTTTGTTAAGAGATGAAAAACCAATAAAAGGGGGCCTTAAGAAAAAACCTTTTGGCCAAAAAAAAAAAAACCCGGCCCCCCAAAGGGGGGAAGAGGATGGCCCCTTTTTGCCCCCTTTCCAAAGGGGTCCTTGATAAAAAAACCCCTTAGCGTTTTTTTGGGCCCCCGAAAGTTAAAAAGGCGTTTTTGGGGAAATTTTCTACCGGGGACTAATTCAATGGCAGTTTTTAACCCCCAAGGGGGGGGGAGGGGTGCAGATTTTTTCGCTAAAAAACAAAAAAATCAGTCAAAAAGTCGGGAAAAAATTTTTACCCTGGGGGGGAAAACAGAAAAAAAGGAGTTTTTTGGGTTTAAAAAATTTTTGGAGCCCCAAAAAGTTCCCACCCCAAAAAATTTCCCAATCCAAAACGGATTATGGCTGAAAAAGGGGAAAAACCCTTTTTCAAAAAATTCATCCCGGGGGTTATACAGCCCCAAAAATTTTGGGAACCCTCCCGATGATCAGGAAAAAACCCTCATTTTTTTGGAGAGAAAGGGGGGTTTTTTCTCACCCAAAAGGGGGGGAGAATAAAACCCCAAAATGGGGGGAATAGACTTGTAGGGGTTTTAAAAGGGGAAACCCCAAAAAATTTAAAACCAAAAAAAAAAAACCTTGGGGGTTAAAAGCTGCTCCCAATCAAAAAAAGCCTGAGCGGAAAATGTGGACGGGGAAAAAAAAACAGGGTAACAGTCAAAAAAAATTTGTCTGAACCCTCCCCAAGGGGAAAACTGGGGGTCCCCAAAAAGTTTTTCCCCCTTAGAGAAAAGTTTTTGAAAGGAGGCCCCCCCAAGTGGGAAAAAAAAACCCCTTCTTTTTTTAAAAGTCATGAGCTGCCCCCCCGAACCCCCCCCCTAAAAAAGGGGGATGATTTTAAAAAGGGTTTTAAAAAGGGAACATTTTCCCCGATCCCTTTACGCTCATGCAAACGTTTGCCCTTTTAAATCGCAAAAAGACATAAAATTCTTTTGGGGCCCCAAAGGGGGGCAGGGAAACCCCCCAAAAACCCCTTTTTTAAAACCCTTTTTTTGACAGCCCCCCGGGGAAAAAGGGTCCCCAAAAAATTTTTTTTCCCCTTTGGGGCGGGGGTGCCCCCTTTTGGAAAAATTTTTAAGTAAAAACTCGCGTCCCCAACCCCCGTTTAAAAAACCCAAAAAGGGTTTTTTTTTATTTTTCGTGACTTTTGGTTTTGTACAAAAAAACCCCCGGGGAGAAAAAAAGCACAATATTTTTTTTTAAAAAAGGGGCCCCCGGTTTTGTCGGGGGAAAAACCCCCAAAACCTGGGGTTCCCCGGGGGAAGGAAAAGGGATGACAATTTAAAAATTTTCTGTTTTCGAAATTCCCCGAGGATTTTGGGTTTTTTTAAGGAAAAAAAAAATTTAGCTCGCCCCCTAAAAAAAAATTTGGATGGGGATTTTTCCCCCCCAACCCCGGGAAAACCCCGAAAGTTTTAAATGGAAAGATGATCCCCCCGGAGACAATGTGCAAACCCCTTTGGGAGAAAAAAAAAAAACCTAGCCCCAAAAAAAAAAGGGGGGGAAAAAATTTCTAAAAAATTTCCTTTTTTTTTCTTTTTCTTTTTTTCCTTCTTTTTGGACCTAATTTTCGTTTGGCCCGGGAATGTTATGATTTGGAGCTGAGGGGCACAAAAAAACGGCAATACCGGAGGACTGTTTGTTTGGTGGGGGGAGAGGGAAAAAAAAGGCAAAACCCGAGAGGTTGGAACTACGGGGTTCATCCCTGCAAACCACCACAAATAAAGGCAGCCGTGGAGGTTCCTATTTTGGTTAGCCCCCCCGTAACCCTGAGGGTTTAAACTAACCAAAAAATAGAAAGGGAAAAGTACCCCCCGGGAGTCCCCAAAAAAATGGAAGCCCAAAAAATGTAATGGGGGTTTTGAAAAAGGGGAAAATTTAAGCCCCGCGAAAAAGATGGCAAACGTTGGGGCCCCCAATTTCCCCGACAGAAAAGGTAGGAAGGAAACTTATTGCAATCCAAAAAAAAAAAAAAATCCCAACTAATAAGAAAAAAACCTGAGATAAACGATTTTCCCACCAAATTAGTTCTCTGGGTAACAAAAATAAGCCGCAGCCACAAAAAAAAAGGGGGGAAAAGGGGAAAGAACAAAAAACGTGGCTCAAAGAATGAGAGGGCCCAACCCCCGGGGGGGGGGGGGGGAAACCCGGTAACCTCCCGAAAGCAGAAAAAATGAAAGGGGAAGAAAAAAAAAAAAAACGAAAAATTTATTGGGGAGCAGGAAAAGAGGAAAAAATCGAAAGTTAAAGTGAACCAAAACCCCGTGAGACGCAATGACCCCCGGAACCTTTGGGGGGGGGAAACCCTCCCTTTATAAGACCGTCTTAAACCCCGTTCCCAACCTCATGAATGGAGTACTGTTTGTAAAACCCAAGGGAGCTTTGTAAATTTTTATTTCTAACAATTCAAAAAAAATTTCCTCAGTCAAATGGACTACTTGTTTTTTCCCTTCCTTCCTTTTGCATAATTTTTCCGCGGGGCAAGGCATTCAGTGACCCTGTCCCCGGGAAAAACATCACCCGGTAAAACCTCTGCCTGTTCCCCCCGGGATAGATTCGCCCCCGAAAACTATCCACCCTTGTAGGGGCCGCCCGCCTTTTTGGTGCCTTTAATTTCCTTTTTTTTCTTCTTTCCCTTTCCCTTTATGCTGGTTTGCTTATTGCTCCTCTCTGTGTACCCCGGTGGGGGGTTTTGGGGTTAAATTATGGGGGGTTGGCGTTGGGCTTTTCCCCCCCGGCACAAAGGGGGGCCCCCCACGACTACTTTCGGAAGCCCTTTTGGATTTTCCCCAAAAAAAATCCCCTTAGTTAATCCATATTACTAATCCCTTTGTGACCTTTCCCCCCAAAAACCGACGCATGTCCCTTAATATAAAGGGAATAACATGAAAAAATTGTAACCAAATTACGAAAAAGGGCAAAATTTTCGTGTATATATATTATTATATTTATAATATATATAAAGGGGAATTTTATTTTTAAAAAAGAGGAAAAAAAGGGGTTTTAAACCCAAACCCTTTCCCCGACCCATGAATCAAGGGGGGCCTTTTTCCCTGTTCCCCCATTTTTTCTTCCTTTTGGTTTTTTAAGTTGACCTGTGAATTGTTTGTTAAAAATTTTGGGGGAAAAAAATCAAAATTCCCCTATTTCCCCTAAATTCCTTCATTTTGAACACTGGGTTTTTGAAGGATACCTTTAAAACTTTTAAAATTGCAAAAAATAAGGAAAAGTCAAAGAATTTGGTAATAAAGGATGGTAGACTTTTTTAAAAAGGAAAAGATTAAAAAATAGAAATAAAAATTTTCAAAAAATCTTTGTATTCAATATTAAAGATGCGTCTTCACATTTAAAAGTTTTTAAACCTTTCAATACATTGCAGTTATATTATATAGCACTGTGCACTTACAATTGCTCATTTTTGCCTTTTATCCGTTAATTATCCTCTTTTCCATTTGGTCTATGAGGGGTCACATGATTTAACACAGACTAGCTGAATCCTTCTAACGCTATGTAGAAAGGGAAATCTTTTTTCCTGCATGAGTCATATTTAGAACTACAATTTTACTCACTGCAAAGTCCCCTGGCAGGAGGGAGGAGTGGAACAGCTTCAAGAGTTGAAGAAAAGGTGGGCTGGGCTGCCAGGGACTTTGCAGTGACATAGAAATTGTATTTCTAATAATGACTCATTCAAAGAAAAGATTTCCTCCTGTTTCTACAAAAGAGCTTAAAAGGTTTCGCTATCTGTGTATGATCACGTGTTCATTGACCTAATGAAAAACGAAAAATAAACGGGGTTTGAAGAGCAATATGAGCAATTGTAAGTTCAAAGAATATATAATATGATGACTGCAATATTTTAAGAGGATAAAAATGTTTTGATGAAAAGTTGCACGTGCAGAAATTCCTGCGCTCAAACGCCTCGGCTGCTATCAATGAGGGTAATAATGGTTCTCCAGAAGGAAGGTCTGACACACTGAATGCACTTGGCAGCTCCCTTAGCAATTGCCGACTTATGAGGTCAAAGATGGTCGATAAGAAACAAGTCAAGAGATGTGTACTGTTGTAACTAGAGTTGATGAGTTCGGTGCAAAATTTGGGCCTGGGCCCCCACCTGCATGTTGGCCGATGTGGTCCCTTGTAGCATTCAAGTCATATGAAGTAAGCAAAGATCTCAGCACCGAAAGATGATAGAAAATTTAAAGAACTTGATGAAATGAATAGATTTTATTTTGATCAGGCAAGAAAATGTCCTCCCCATTGAGTCAAGTGATAAAACCTTTTCTTGCCAGATCAAAACAAAAATATTAACTTACTGCATCAACATCTTCATTCTTCATCATTTCAGTGTGAGGTTTTTTTACCTACATTAAAAGGATGCGGGTCCTTTCCTAAGAGTGAACTTTGGGGAGCAGTGTGCCTGTCTTTCTTCTAGTATTTTGATGCTAAAAATACATATGTGTCCCCAAATGTAATAATGCCCCCCATCCTGGCTCCTTTTGTAATCTCCCCCAGCTGGGACCCTTCCAGTAATAACTCTCATCCTGGTCCCTTCCCGTAATGATGTGCCCCATCCTGGACCTCATGCTATAACATTTTCTCCAATGCTGCCTCATGGTTGGGGGAATCCCCCCAGGTAAAATTCACCAGAAGAAAAAACTTTAAATAGGCTGGATGAACATCCCTTGCTGCAATAATCGTAGATGAAGGTTCTTGTATTGGACGAGTTTCAATGCCGCCACATGTGACTTTTTCAAGCATAAAAAAATAGAAATATGTCTAATATTTTATTAGTTTTATAAAGTTCAGATCAAGGAGGAAAAACTAGGTGGCACTCTCCCTGATGCAGTAAAACAATTCTTTCTTTATTCAATGCAAGTAGTACATGGATGCAGGGGAGCAGGTGCCGTGGAGGACGACGGCCGTTTCGCATCGATCAGGTACCTGGACCCGTTGAAGCATCTGATCGACGCGAAGCGGCCGTCGTCCTCCATGGCACCTGCTCCCTGCTTCCATGTACTACTTGCATTGACTAAAGAAAGGATTGTTTAAGATGTTGCACCCGGGATTTTGCAAACCGTACAACTGCTGGTCCCCGAGTAGGCTTGAAAAGGTATGTTTTAAGTTGTTTGCTGCTGGTTTTTCACATTTTCCACATTTTTATTAGTTTTATATTTCTGATTTGTGCATTAGAATAGACGTGCAATATAATTTATACCTGTCTGTAATTTTATTAATAATTTTATTCTGTTTGATTGGTTGTTGAATGTTATAAGTCACATTTCATTTGTGATATTTTGTATTAAAGGTATTTAAAATACTTTATAGCTCCAGTTGGTTAGAAAAGGTTAACAAAAATATTTTTAAAACTCATCACCTTCCTCCCCCCTCTTCTTTCAATATTCAGTCCCTCTGGTCTACCTGCTTCACAGCTCGTGATACCGTCTTCTACAATCTGTCCCAAGAGGTTAAGAAATTATTATCCTTGTCTGAAAAGAAAAAGGGATGTTATAGGCTGTCCATAGCAAGATCCCACTGTTGATCTATGGCCTTGGAGGACAAGGTACAACTGACATTGTTAGGTATACTTTGTGAAGGGCAGGTTTAAGAAGCTGTTGAGACGAACTTCCACTTAAGACTTAATTTCCTTTCAACCGATGTGTGAATACAAACCACAAACTGGAATTATTCTAAGCCTTTTGTTGAGAGGAAACATACGGTACATCGAAAATCAATGTTTTCTACTATTTAAAAGCATGTAATAGTATGTACAACTTGTTTTATTATAACATTTTTATCATGATAATGTAATTGCAATGCCACACAATGCTGCAAATCAGTGCCCAAGTAATGCAGAAGGAAGAAAATCACTGGTGCCATTCAAAGTAGCATACCTTGTTGCAACCTCAGTGGATTGATCGCAGCCGCTCGACTTCATGAACAACAGGTGCTTGACCCAGACAAACAATGTCTCATAGAATTCAGGGAAGTACCCGAGATGAACGGGTGGCACTCAGTGTCCAGTAAAAAAATGTTCTTTATTAACACCTAAAGAACATCTCTAGAATCCGCCCTTTTCTTACCATGGAAACAACAAAAACCCTCACTGTAGCATTGATCCACTCCCGCCTGGACTACTGCAACGCTCTATTACTTGGCCTCCCCATTACTCGACTATCCCCTCTCCAGTCCATCCTTAATGCAGCAGCCAGGGTCATCCATCTGGCTAATCGGTACTCCGGACGTGTCCGCTCTTCGCCAGTCCTTACACTGGCTGCCCATTCATTACAGGATCCAATTCAAAGTACTGGTTCTCACCCACAAAGCTCTCCACAGTGCAGCACCCCCCTACATCTTCTCTCTCATTTCTATCTATCGGCCTAACCGACTGCTGCGCTCTGCAAACGACTTTCGACTAACCTCTGCACTAATCCGTACCTCCTATTCCCGACTCCAAGACTTCTCCCGCGCTGAGCCAATCCTATGAAATGCTCTACCACAAGAAATTAGGACTATCCACAATTTGCATGGTTTCAGCGCTCCCTCAAAACACATTTGTTCAGAGCGGCCTATCACATTCACTAATCAAAGTCAGTCTATGTGTAAGTGTGTGTGTGTAGCCCATTCACTATATCCATCCATCCCTCACTCCCTCAAGATGGCTGGACCATCAATGTAAATACACCATTGTATATACACACCTGTACTTTGTATCTCCCCCACCTCATTGTAGATTGTAAGCTCTCACGAGCAGGGGCGGCTTATTTTGCTTTAATTATTGTATTGTTAACGTTGTTACTTATGACTTGTGTTTTGAAACTGTTAAACTGTAAAGCGCTGCGGAATATGATGGCGCTATATAAATAAAGATTATTATTATTATTATTAGATAAATTTAAAACATGGATGCAGGGCAGCTGGTCACCTCCGGATGGTACTTGGTACCTCGACGCATTGAAGTGTCGGTTCGACACGAAACTGCCATCTTCCCAGAGGTGACCCAATCCACTGCATCCATGTTTTAAGTTTATCTAATAAAGAACAGGTTTTTTTTACTGGATTCTGAGTGCCATCCGTTCATCTACTTACCTAGAGTGCCCAAGTAATGCCACTCTACAATGCCTAAAACAAATACTGCAAATTCATGTCACAATAATATCACTGCAAACCGCTACACATCATAGGAAGGTTGTAGAGATGACTTTAATCTAGGGTGGTAAAAGAGTTAGGGTAACATTCCTGTTGCTCTAGAGCAGTAATGCATAGCCTGGTCTTTCGTGGCTGTCTGTTTTAGAGGATCATATTTGCTGTGTTAACCGCTTATCATTCCTATAAATTATAGTCACCTGCATAGTCAGCAACCTCTCTAACTTGTATATTCTATTCTGCCGGACCAAACAGGAGTCAAGTGATTTAATTATCCTGCTTTTTGGGAGAACTGAAGATGTCTATACAGTACTCGATGAGTACTTACCCATCCTGCTTCTGAGCTCTGTGTCTCCTCTCTCTGACATTGGAACTACATGTGAGGAGTCACATACAGAAAAACATTTGTGTACAAATGGTTGCGGCCACTCAAGATAGCATTGTGGTATCATCCTATTACAGCACCACAGCTTTTAAAGTTGAGATCGGTGAGCTCTTTACAATCATCCATTTTTTACAAATGTTAGTAAAGGCAGACTGCCTGGCTAGGGACTGGATTTTATACACCTGTGACAATGGGTCTAAATGATAAATCTAAATTCAATGATTAACCCCTTTACCCCCAAGGGTGGTTTGCATGTTAATGATCAGGCCAATTTTTACAATTCTGACCACTGTCCCTTTATGAGGTAATAACTCTGGAACGCCTCCATAGATCCCGGTGATTCTGAGAATGTTTTCTCATGACATATTGTACTTCATGACAGTGGTAAAAGTTATTTGATGTGACTTGCGTTTATTTGTGAAAAAAAATGGAAATTTGGCAAAAATTTTGAAAATTTAGCAATTTTCCAACTTTGAATTTTCATGCCCTTAAATAACAGAGAAATCTCACACAAAATACTTAAGTGTTATGAAAGAAAACCGTGAGCACAACCTGAATGAAACTGGTGCTTTAAAGTCTAGTTCCCACACCGGGTACTAATAATGAAAAAAGGCTTAAGCACTCAACTTAAAAGGTTTATTAGTAGTATCTCCAAACGTTTCGGTCAGAAAAGACCTTCATCAGTGACTACTTATTTTTATATAGAAGATTGTCTCCTAAAAAGGGGAGAGGTGCGTGCCCCAAGGAAAGTGTGCTGCTTAAAGACAAACGTAGCTTATAAGAATGCTCAGTAGAAATATCCAGTGACTAAGCTTGCGGTATCCACCGCTATGTAGACTGGAGCTCTGCAAGGACGCTGTCTGAGCCTGCTGATTTGATTTCCATGAGTATGTGGGGCGGAAGTCCCTGGATATTAGTCACTGGATATTTCTACTGAGCATTCTTATAAGCTACGTTTGTCTTTAAGCAGCACACTTTCCTTGGGGCACGCACCTCTCCCCTTTTTAGGAGACAATCTTCTATATAAAAATAAGTAGTCACTGATGAAGGTCTTTTCTGACCGAAACGTTTGGAGATACTACTAATAAACCTTTTAAGTTGAGTGCTTAAGCCTTTTTTCATTACAAAATACTTAAGTAACATTTCCCACATGTTTACTTTACATCAGCACAATTTTGGTACCAAAAATTTTTTTTGTTAGGAAGTTATAATGGTTAGGCTAAGTTCACACGTTGCGGAATTGCCGCGGAAATTTCCGCGGCAATCCCGCACTTCTCCCGCAGGAAATACGCACGTTTTTTGTGTGCTGATTCCCGCCAGAATAATAGCGTTTTGCAAGCGTAATTAGCTTGCAGAATGCTAGCGTTTTCCTAGCGATCTGTAGCATCGCTTGGAAAACTGATTGACAGGTTGGTCACACGAGTCAAACATAGTGTTTGACAAGTGTGACCAACTTTTTACTATTGATGCCGCCTATGTCGCATCAATAGTAAAAAGATCTAATGTAAAAATAATAAATAATGATATTCTCACCTTCCGGCGGCCCCCGCAGCCTTCCCGCCTTCAGCGACGCTCCCGGCAACTCCGGTCCCAAGGATGCTTTGCGGCAAATCACACCGATGACGTAGCATCTCGCGAGACCGCTATGCCATCTGGGTGATTCTCGCAAAGGACTCTTGGGACCGGAAGTTGCCGGGAGCGTCGCTGAAGGCGGGAAGGCTGCGGGGGCCGCGGGAAGGCTGCGGGGGCCGCCGGAAGGTGAGAATATCATTATTTTTTATTTTAATTATTGTTTTACCAGGGATATGGTACCCAGGGCCTGGAGGAGAGTCTCCTCTCCTCCAGACCCTGGGTACCACCGCACATGAACCGCTTACATTCCGCAAAATTAATGAACATGTTGCTATTTTTTCCGCAAAGCGTTTTTTTCGCGGAAAAAAACGCAACATGTGGCCAAAACATGCGGAATCAATTAACATGTATAGGATGCTTAATGCTTGCGTTTTTATCGCGTTTTTACCACGGAAAACCGCGGAAAAACCGCGAAAAAAACGCAATTATTCCTGATCGTGTGCACTTAGCCTAAAAGTTGACCAGCGATTTCTCATTTTTACAATACCATTTTTTTTTGGGACCACATCACATTTGAAGTCACTTTGAGGGGTCTATATGATAGAAAATACCCAAAAGTGACACGATTCTAAAAACTGCACCCCTCAAGGTGCTCAAAACCACGTTCAAAAAGTTTATTAACCCTTCAGGTGCTTCACAGGAACTTTTGGAATGTTTAAAAAAAATGAACATTTAACTTTTTCACAAAAAAATTACTTCAGATTCAATTTTTTTTATTTTACCAAGGGTAACAGGAGAAACTGGACCCAAAAGTTGTTGTACATTTGTCCTTAGTACGCTGATAACCCATATATGCAGGTAAACCACTGTTTGGGTGCATGGCAGAGCTCAGAAGGGAATGTGCGCCGTTTGATTTATCAATGCAAAATTTGCTGGAATTGAAATTGGACGCCATGTCGCGTTTGGAGAGCCCCTGATGTGCCTAAACAGTGGAAACCTCCCACAAGTAACAACATTTTGGAAAGTAGACCCCCTAAGGAACTTATCTAGATATGTGATGAGCACTTTGAACCCCCAAGTGCTTCACTGAAGTTTATACTGTAGAGCCGTAAAAATAAAAAACTCATTTTTTTTTCGCAAAAAAGATGTTTTCGCCTCCAATTATTATTTTCCTAAGGGTAACCGGAGAAATTGTACCCCAAAAGTTGTTGTGCAACTTCTCTTGAGTATGCCAAAACCCCATATGTGGGGGTAAACCACTGTTTGGGCACACAGCAGAGCTAGGAAGGGAAGGAGCACCGTTTGACTTTCAACACAGAATTGGTTGGAATTGAGATCAGACGCCATGTTGCATTTGGAGAGCCCCTGATGTGCCTAAACAGTGGAAACCCCCCAATTCTAACTCAAACCCTAACCACTACACACCCCTAACCCTAATCACAACCCTAACCCAAATTCCAACCCTAATCCTAACTTTAGCCCCAACCCTAACCCTAACTTTAGCCCTAACCCTAACGGGAAAATGGAAATAAATACATATTTTTGTTTTATTATTTTTCCCTAAGGAGTGATCAAGGGGGGTCTGATTACTATTTATAGCAGGTTTTTATGTTTGGCAGCTGTCACTCTATAAAAGACGCTTTTTATTGCAAAAAATAGTTTTTGCATCACCACATTTTGAGAGCTATAATTTTTCCATATTTTGGCGCACAGAGTCATGTGAGGTCTTGTTTTTTGCGAGACGAGTTGAAGTTTTTATTGGTACCATTTTCGGGCACATGACATTTTTTAATCGATTTTTATTTTGTGAGGCAGAATGAACAAAAAACAGCAATTCATGAATTTCTTTGGGGGGGGCCTTATACCATTCCGCGTGTGATAAAATTAATAAAGCAGCTTTATTCTTCGGGTTAGTACGATTACAGCGATGCCTCAATTATATCTTTTTTTATGTTTTGGCGCTTTTATACAATAAAAACTATTTTAGATAAAAAATAATTATTTTTGCATCGTTTTATTCTTAGAGCTATAACTTTTGTTTTTTTCCGGTGATGGAGCTATACGGCAGCTTGTTTTTGTGGGACAAAATGACGTTTTCAGCAGTACCACATTTATTTATATCCGTTTTTTGATTGCGTGTTATTCCACTTTTTGTTTGGCAGTATGATGATAAAGCATTGTTTTCTTGCCTTGTATTTTTTTTAATGGTGTTCACTAAAGGGGTTAACTAGTGGAACAGTTTTATAGGTCGGGTCGTTATGGACGCGGCGATACCAAATATGTGTACTTTTATTGTTTAGATTTTTTTTTCCAAATATTGATTTAATGATAGAATAAATATTGATTTCTTTATTTTTTATTTTTTTTTAATATTTTCATTCATTTTCTGCAGATCTGCATGCTATAGAAACTGTCAGCGCTGCAGCTTCAATTCACTGATCTGAGAGACTTCCTGGTCATCACTGCGCATGACAGGATGCCTCTCAGGCCTGGAGACCTGGATGTCATCATGACGACATCGGGTCTCCATGGCAGCGATCGGAACCCCGCGTCATGCCGTGGGGTCTCTGATCCAAAGGCAGAGGGGCCCTCTGCCTGCTCCGGAATACTGCGATCATGTTTGATCGCAGTGTTCCGGGGGTTAAAGTGCCGGGTGCGGTCCGTGACCGCTCCTGGCACTTAGTGCCGGGTGTCAGCTGTAAGAATCAGCTAACCTGGCCACGATCGGGCGTGCTCCCCCCGTGAGCACGGCTGTTCACTTATGACTTACTATCCCGTCCATAGTCATAGGGGCCCAGGTCACATGGACGGGATAGTACGTCAGATGTCAGAAAGGGGTTAAGAGTAGAGTTGAGCGATACTTTCCGATATCCAAAAGTATCGGAATCGGAATGGTATCGCCGATACCATTAAAATATCGGCGATACCCGATACCGGAAATCCAATGTAAGTCTATGGGAACAAAATATCCTAACTAAAAAAACCTTTTTCTTTCCTTGTAAACACTAAATATACACACATAGAATACATATATATATATATATATATATATACATGTCATTGTGACATATATATATACATATATTTATAGTTTATACACTTCTACATAGTAAAATAGCCTCTGATTCAATTGCCGGGTAAAGCCGGCTTTTGTGAAAAGACAGAAGCACCCGACATGAAATGACACTTGGTTTACATAGAGTTAACCATGTCTTTTCATGTAGTTTGATATCTGATTTGCACAAACAATTACATGAGTGTAAGTGTGCAAAATTTCACACCTGTAGAGGTTAATTAAAGGTATAAATTCGTTGTAAAAAAAACAGACTTTTTTGCTACGAATTTACACCTTTAATTAACCCCTACAGGTGTGAAATTTTGCACACTTACACTCATGTAATTGTTTGTGCAAATCAGATATCAAACTACATAAAAAGACATGGTTAACTCTATGTAAACCAAGTGTCATTTCATGTCGGGTTCTGCATTTTCACAAAAGCCGGCAATTGAATTGGCGGCTATTATACTATGTAGAAGTGTATGAACTATAAATATATATTTATATATGTGTCACAAACTCAATGACATGTATATATATATATGAGGTGTAAAATTGCTGAAAAAAAATGCGTGGGCTCCCGCCCTTTTTCGCAACCAGACAGACAAAGCCAGTGAGTGGGGGCAGATAATAATAGCCCAGAGAGGGACCATTATTTTTGCCCCCCCCCAGCTACTAACATCTGCCCCCAGACACCCCAGAAAGGGCAAATCTCTAATTAGATTTGCCCTTTCTGGCACTTTGCCCGTCTATTCCCATTGCCCTGTAGCGGTGGCGAATGGGTTAATAAGGGGTTAAAATGACCTTGCAATTGAAAGGTCACTTTAAGCCAGGTTAATAATTGAGAGCTGTCAATTAGACAACTATCAATTATTAATCCTATTGTATGAAAGAAAAATCAAACACACACACTTTAATAAAAAAGAAGTTTAATGAAATAATCACAGTTTTTGACCATATTTTATTTACCTGCTAAAACCATTTCCTGTAATAAAAATAAAATAATAAAGCAAAATTATTCTTACCTATCCCATGCACAGTCAGGTCCCACGGTGTAATCCTTCAGAAAGGGTTAATGTTTACTGCAGGGACCGCAGCTAATGCTGCAGCCTCACAGTAAACCCCAAATGAATGAGCTCCTCTCCTGGCTGACAGGAGAGGAAGTGGAAAGCTTAATTGATTGCTTTCCACTTTCACTTCAGGTCAGCCAGGGACACCATCAGTGACGTCAGAGGGAACTGATTAACAAAAATAGGGGTTCCCTTCGAAAAAAAAATGGCGTGGGGTCCCCCCTATTTTTGTTAACCAGCCAGATGAAGCAGACCGCTGAGGCCTGGATTTTCAGGCTGTTAAGGAGCCAAGATCCATGGACCTTGCCAGCCTGATAATACCAGGCCACAGCAGTCTGCATATCTTGGTTGATTAACAAAAATAGGGGATCCCCTCGAAAAAAATTAGCGTGGGGTCCCCCCTATTTTTGTTAACCAGCCAGATGAAGCAGACCGCTGAGGCCTGGTTTTTCAGGCTGGTAAGGATCCAATATCCATGGACCTTGCAAGCCTGATAATACCAGGCCACAGCAGTCTGCTTAGCTTGGCTGGTTAACAAAAATAGGGGATCCCCTCGAAAAAAAAACGGCGTGGGGATCCCCCTATTTTTGTTAACCAGCCAAGTAAAATGCAGACTGCTGCAGCCTGGTATTAAAAGACTGTCAAGGCCCATGGATTTTGGCCCTCAACAGCCTGATAATACCAGGCTACAGCAGCCCCACATTTGGCGCATCAAAAGATGTGCCAATTGTGGCACTTTACCCGGCTCTTCCCACTGCCCTGTAGCGGTGGCAAGCGGGGTAATAAGGGGTTAATGTCACCGTTGATTGCACGGTGACAATAAGCCCGGTTAATAATGGAGAGGCGTCAATAAGACACCGATCCATTATTAATCCCAAAGTTTTTAAATGTTTAAAAAAAAGACACAGCAAGAAAAAAGTCTTTTAATGAAATAAAAGAGACAACACAGTTTTCATTTATTTTATTGTACTCTCATTCCTGCGACGCCATCGATCTCCTGTAAAAAAAGAAAAAAAACAAACCAACAGTATACCACCTGTCCGACGCAGTCCATAGTAACGAGTGTCCCACGACGATCCAGCTCTGCTACATCGGATTGCCAGGCAGAGCCTGACATCCCGGCGCAGCACAGCTGATTACCCGCTTCCCCGGCGGTGACGTCATCGGACTGCTTTACGGCCGCGATTACCCAGCAGTCACTGCAGTTATCGTGAGAAACTGCATGTGACCGCCAGGGAGAAGAGGATGGCGGCCATCAAGCAGTCCGGGATGTGATCGTCGGAGATCTTCTGCCGGGTAAGTGCCGCTGACTCCTGACAGACCCGACCGACGGACACTGACAGTGACAGTGACATTCCGATTCCGGTATCCGATATGACGAAAATATCGGTACTCGGAATTGGAATTCCGATACAGCCAATATCGGCCGATACCCGATATTTGCAGTATCGGAATGCTCAACCCTAGTTAAGAGGTGAGTCTGAACATTTTTCGCTAAATACTGTACATGGTAAAGATGTAATATAGAAAAAAGGAGCTACACATATGATTGTTGTAGCCACTTCTAAACACCTCCTGTGATATAATCATTGACATTCACATTGTCTCAGATCAAACCTATTTCAACATCATTTTCCTAAGATCATCCATGCATAAGCTTATTATTTATTATGTTTTACTCATATTGTATCATCATATTCCGCAGCGCTTTACAGACATTATCATCACTGTCCCCAATGGGGCTCACAATTTCAATTCCCTATCAGTATATCTTTGGAATGTGGGAGGAAAGCGGAGAACCCGGAGGAAACCCACGCAAACATGGGGTGAACATACAATCTCCTTGCAGATGTTGTCATTGGTGGGATTTGAACCCAGGACCCCAGAGCTACAAAGTAAGTGGTAATCACTGAGCCAGCTGCCAAATTTATAACCTAAATAAACATTCAATTATAACTAATCTTACATGTCTTAGCAGAAACAAATCTACTAATTTATCCTCTTGAAAAATCATTACAACTCCCCTTGATCTCAAAGTGGTTAAACAAAGATGACAAATTTTACTACAGCAAAGAAATTACATCCATTTCTGTAGTCTATAGACTCTTTAGCAGAAGCAGAAGCTGTTTCCTCCTCTTTCTTGCACGTCATTCATCTCTGACTTATATAGGTAGCAGATGTAACCTGATCTCTCAGTGAAGATGAAAATCCATTCCCTCTGTCTCAATTGTGTTGATTTTATCAGGCAATTCAAAGTAAATGATTAGTGCAGGAGGAAGAGGGAAGAGGGCAAAAGTGCCTGATAACCTGATAAGTGAAGCAAGATATATTACAAAGATTCTTTTTTTTGCTAGTACGTTTGATACATTGAAAATGGGAATTGTCTTATGTCATATGTAATTGTCTACACCTTCCTTAGGATATTGTACCAATTACATTAGGGGCTTACATTACATATTCAGGTATTTTGCTAGTAAGGATAATGCCACTTGCATCATTATTTTTTAAACAATGCCCAAAACCCGATGGACCACCTTGCCAGTGTCCACCATTTGATGAAGCCCACTCTGAGTTGTGGTTTCCATTTATAACAATGTGAACAAAGTCTAACTTGTTTTCACTCCAGATAGTTGGTTGTTAATTGCACTGGAATTATCAGACTTTCAAAAAGATTTACCTCTTTGGAAGAAAAAGCTTTCTGCTATTTAATTTTGGTTGTGGTAAGAGGATGGATTGAAATAATTCTTTACCTCTGTGTACTTTTTATTCTTCTATAAAAAAGAAGAATGCAGGAAGTCCTTCACTTATGAACATCTGACTTATGTACAACTCGTGAATACGAACCTCGGATGTTCAAGAAAACAAAACAACTAATACTCACCTGAGCACCTCACTTCTTATCTATCCAGGTGTCATGTTGCCCACTGTCCTGTGCATTTCTTTCCAGAGTCATGAGTCACATTAATGTCCTTTTTCCTATGGCCCAGGATTTTCGGTCATGTCTATGCCTCGGAAGCTACTGCACAACACAAGGTCACGACGGCAACATCTCTGGCATAGACCTGTAGACTGTGAGCCCTCGCGGGCAGGGTCCTCTCTCCTTCTGTACTTGTGTGTCCCTTGTCTAGCACATGTTTATTGTATCTGTCTATATTTTTCCCTTTTCATATGTAAAGCGCCATGGAATAAATGGCGCTATATAAATGTATAATAATAATAATAATAATAATAGATGCGGCCAGAAGTCGTCTGGTATAGTGAAGAGACCGGGGATGCGGCGCGCTATGACGGAAAGAAGAAGATGAGACAGTGGGAAACAGAGGGGCAGCCAAAGAGGTCAACAATGAGGCAGTAGTTCTTTTTGTTTCTTTCTCTCAGCCTTGTTCCAACTTATGTACAAATTCACATTACAAACCTATGGTCCCTAACTAGTTTGTGACCCAGAGATTGCCTGTATTCATTTCACAAACATTTAACCTAAATGGAAATATTTCTTATCACTCACTAGATTATCTTGGTAGCAGGATGCTAATCAAGAAATAATTGTGTTATTATTATTTTATTTTACGTCACATCTCCAAATTTTACAATTTTAAACAGTTGAAGCCTCCAATGATCAATTATCTATGGCATAGCCTATTGATATACCATAAGTTATATTAGGGGAAAAACCATGTAAAAAAAAAATGTCTCACAAGATTCACAACCCCTTTTTTGTTTGGGGGTTCCCTGTGGTCAAGCATGCATTGGAAATGACGGGGAAGCCAATGCTAGCGCTGATGTAAGAAACCTCTTCTATCAGCTCAACATACACTTAAAGGAACAATCCAGGCAAAACCTTTAAACTCTAATATTCTTAGTGCCCTGCCTAAGGATGTAGTGTTTGATTAAAAAAAAAAATCAAAGAACACCCTGTGCCAGGTCTAACAGAGTTCTTTTAAGGATTATTTTAAGAAAGGTTTCACATACTTCTCGTATGTATATATTTATGGCTAAAATATAATTTAGCAGTTATTTGCTATTATATGATCTGTACGAATGTGTAGCATATCTTTTTTAATAATACGTTTTCCAAATTAGAAAAAAAGGCATTTGTGTTTTCATTAATGTTCATAAATAGAATGTAACTGATGGTTCCAACTTAAAGAACATAACTGATCTAATTCATAGCCCAAGACAAAAGGTTTAGAAAAGGTTCTGCCCCTCTCAGCAAGTTCAGAAATATCTGCACCACCAGCATCATCACATAACCTCTGTGGCCCAGTTATAAAAGATAAATGTCAGCACCTCTGGGATTCTTTGAAATGGCTGTTTTCCCCTCTTCTTTTTCTTGTTAAGTAAGTGATTCTTCAACAGTCTTCTATTAATTAACATGGATCATTAACTCTTTTCATGCTGAGCGGATGCACGGTGAACACCTATGAAATGTATGTGTATAAGCAATCCCTGGGTTATATGAGAGTGCACCCTATGTTAAAAAATACTAAATACATCAATGCTACATCCCATTTGGGGTCTTAAAACTCCAATACACACTACAAACAGTACTTGCCCATATTCCAGGATTATTGTAGGGTTGTGCTTGCAGAATTGGAAGAAGGAATCAATAAGAAGTTATTATAATTGTACTTAATAACATATTTCTCAAATCATGTTAAAATATTTTGAAACATTATATTCAATTAAATTATTTTTCTATGACATTTTATTTGATTCTGTCCCTAAAGCTGAAAAAGTGCTTTGGAGAACAGAGATACATTTTGCTTATAATGTATAATGCAATTGTATCTTCTAGCTTAAGTATGCTGACTGTTATGTTTCGGTAGCTGAGGAGTGCAGGCAAAAAAGGCAACACACCAGAGAAGTTGGAATCTATGAGATTGCAGTACCCTGACTAACCACTACAACTAGAGGCAGCCGTGGAGCGTTCCTACGTTGGTCCTAGACGCCTCGTCACAGCCTGAGTAACTAACTACACCTAAAGATAGAAAGAGGAAAGCTATCTGCCCCGGAGCAGATCCCCAAAGAACATAGAAAGCCCCCAAACATGTAATGGCGGTTAGACAAGATGAAATACTGACACAGACAGAAAATAGTATGAGCAAACGTTGGGGCCCAAACTACCTAAATAGAAAAGGATAGGAAGGGCACTTACTGCAATCCCAAAAAAACCCTGAAAAGCACCAACTCTACTAATTTCAAAATCACCTGAGATCACACGACCTCTACCACCTAAATTAGTTCTCTGGTGTAACAAAATCAAAACAGCAGCCACTGAAAAAACTGGAAAAAGCAAAAGTACAAACATCAGTGGCTGAACTAAACTGAGAGGGCAAAAGCCCCCGGAGGGGACCCTGAAGGCCCCCACAGAAGTGCAGGACAAAATGCAAAAATCAAGCACAAAAACAAAAAGAAGAAAATGTCTTATCTGTTAGCAGGAGATGCAGACACGACACAGCAGGCTACAAAGGAAACAGGACTCAAGGATTGAGACCAGAACAATTGATCACCGTCAACCCTGATGGGAAGGCAACTCCCTTATATAAGACCAGTCAGTAACACCTGATTCCCACTCCTCACAATCTTCACTGGACAGTCCAGTACCGCTTGTAACCACCAGAGGGAGCCTCTGCTCAGAACTCATTTCAAGTCCATTCACAACAGTACCCCCCCCCTTGAGGAGGGGTCACCGAACCCTCACTTGAGCAACCAGGTCGGTCAGGATGAGTTCTATGATACGCACGGATGAGTCTCCTAGCATGGATGTCCGAAGCAAACACCCAAGAATTGTCTTCCTGACCATAACCTCTCCACTTAACCAAATACTGGAGTTTCCGTCTAGAAAAACGAGAATTCAATATTTTCTCAACCACAAACTCCATATTGCCCTCAACCAGAACAGGGTCAGGAGGCAAAGCAGTAGGAACCACTGGCTCAACAAACCTCTTCAACAAGGACTTGTGGAACACGTTATGGATCTTAAATGTCCCTGGAAGAAGCAAACGAAAAGAAACAGGATTAATAATCTCCATGATCTTATAAGGTCCAATGAACCTAGGCTTAAATTTAGGAGATGCCACTCTCATAGGAATATTTCTTGAGGACAACCAGACCAAGTCCCCCACTTTAAACCGAGGACCATCAGTCCTATGCCGGTTAGCAAACCGCTGGGCCCTCTCCTGAGAGAGGGACAACCTCTCCACTACCTGGTCCCAAATCTGTTGCATACGCTCCACAACAGAGTCAACACCTGGACAGACAGAAGCCTCCGTCTGTCCTGAAGAAAATCGAGGGTGAAACCCAGAATTACAGAAAAATTGAGACATCAAAGTGGCAGAGCTAGCCCTATTATTAAGAGCAAACTCAGCCAAAGGCAAAAAAGAGACCCAGTCATCCTGATCAGCAGACACAAAGCATCTTAGATAAGTCTCCAATGTCTGGTTTGTTCTCTCAGTTTGACCATTGGTCTGAGGATGAAACGCCGAGGAGAAAGACAATTGAACTCCAAGTTTAGAACAAAAGGTCCTCCAAAATCTGGAAACAAACTGGACTCCTCTGTCAGACACAATGTTCTCAGGAATGCCGTGTAAACGAACCACGTGCTGAAGGAACAAAGGCACCAATTCAGAGGAGGAAGGCAACATAGGTAATGGCACAAGATGTATCATCTTGGAAAACCTATCACAAATCACCCAGATGACGGTCATTCTCTGAGAAACAGGGAGGTCGGAAATGAAATCCATAGAGATATGTGTCACCGGTCATTTATGATATGTGTACGATGTCAGTAAACTATTCTTAAAAGAACAACACTCTATACAACATATAGATTAGCAACATCAGCATGTAAATATAGAATAGATTTACCTGACACGATATCCGTTGAACTCAGGGTTAATCTTGAGGACTTGATACACTGTCACAGGAAAGAGGAGGACCGGGGGTCTAACCTGACCCTAAACTGGGGTCCTAACTAATCCATCACCTTGGAGGTACTGATAATGGTTCAGAGGTCCAAGTCTCCAGCCTAACCCTGTCTCCTATCAGTCCCTGAACCCTGTAATCAGTCCTAAGAAGGATTCTGATTACCACCAAAGGGATATGGGCTGATCTCTGCTAAATACACAGATTAGACATATAAGACAGACTGGAGAAAACACAGACTTGCATACACACTCAAACACAGAAGGAACATAAATGATCTGGGATATTAAACTCTAAGCAAGGTGAGCTTAAAACAACTAAGGAGCTCTTTAACTTAAGTCTATACAGATACAATCCTATCTGTGATCTGCATGAAGAATTTCACTGGCAACTCCCAACACAGACAACCAGAGATTTAAAGGAAACCAATCAACAAATAATTAATTGCAGCCGGAAGAAACTGCACCCAGTCCCAGAACTGAGCACAGACAGAATTAACTCCCTAACTGCCAAACACAAAGAAACAGCAACTCAGCTGTGAGAAGTCAGAATGTGCAACCGCGACGATCTTCGTGGCGATGCACACATGACAGTACCCCCCTTCTACGAGGGGCCTCCGGACCCTCAGGGCCAGGTTTGCCCGGGTGAGTTCTGTGGAAGGTCCGCACCAAACGATCTGCGTTAATGTCAGACGCAGGAACCCACGTCCTCTCCTCTGGACCATACCCCTTCCAATGCACCAAGTACTGAAAGGACCGGCGATTCAGACGTGAGTCAATGATCTTTGACACTTGAAACTCCAAGTTACCATTGACCACCACTGGAGGAGGAGGTAGAGGTGATGGTATGACTGGTGCCACGTACCTCTTAAGTAATGACTTGTGGAACACATTATGAATTTTTAAACGTAGGAGGGAGGTCCAGACGAAATGCCACAGGATTAATTATGGAACTGATCCTGTACGGCCCGATGAATCTGGGGCCCAGCTTCCAGGAGGGAACTTTAAGTTTTATATTCCTGGTAGACAACCATACCAGATCGTTCACATTAAGATCTGGACCAGAAACTCTCCTCCTATCAGCCATACGTTTGTAACGGTTCCCCATAGCACTCAGATTATTCAATACACCTCTCCACACTGAAGCAAGTGACGACGAGAAACGCTCCTCCTCAGGAACCCCAGAAGGGCCCCCCCCATTGAATGTACAAAACTGGGGATGAAAACCATATGCCCCAAAAAACGGGGACTTACCAGTGGACTCGCTCCGCCTGTTGTTAAGAGCGAACTCTGCCAGAGGCAAGAAAGAAGACCAGTCCTCCTGGTTCTCTGAGACAAAACACCGAAGATAAGTCTCTAGGCTTTGATTCAGATGCTCTGTCTGACCATTGGTCTGCGGATGAAAAGCCGAGGAAAATGACAATTGCATCCCCCGACGTAAACAAAATGCCCTCCAAAACTTGGACACAAACTGAGACCCCCTATCTGACACCACATCAGAAGGCAACCCATGAAGTCTCACAATCTCCCCAATGAACACCTGCGCCAGAGTTTTAGCATTAGGGAGGGCAGGAAGAGCAATGAAATGTGCCATCTTACTGAACCTGTCAACAACCACCAGTATGACAGTCTTCCCTGACGACTGAGGAAGGTCCGTGATGAAGTCCATAGACAAATGAGTCCATGGACGCTCCGGAAGTTTCAAGGGTAAGAGGGTCCCAGACGGACGGGTATGAGGGGTCTTAGAGCGAGCACAAACCCCACAGGACGCGACAAAAGTTAAAACATCTTTATTAACGTTAGGCCACCAAAACCGGCGAGAAAGGAGATCTAAAGTAGCCTTACTCCCTGGATGTCCTGCTAAAGCAGAATTATGATGTGCCTCAATAACCTTTTGTCTCAACTGATTTGGGACAAACAGTCTCCCTGGAGGTCCTGCAGGGGCGTCCCCCTGAGCCTCTAACACCTCCTCCTCAAGCTCAGAACATACAGCAGACACTACCACCCCCTCCTGAAGGATAGGAATCGGGTCATCCATTTTCCCGGCCCCTGGGAAACTGCGAGACAAGGCATCCGCCTTAACATTCTTAGATCCAGGGCGATAAGTGACAACAAAATTAAACCTGGTAAAAAACAAACGACCATCGAGCTTGTCTGGAATTCAGACGCTTAGCAGATTCCAAATACAGCAGGTTCTTGTGATCAGTAATGATGGTGACCGGGTGGACTGCCCCCTCCAAAAAGTGACGCCATTCTTCAAAAGCCAACTTAATGGCCAAAAGTTCCCTATTGCCGATATCATAATTCCTTTCGGCGGACGACAATTTTTTAGAAAAGAAAGCGCACGGATGCCATTTACCAGGGGACGGACCCTGGGACAATATTGCACCCACCCCTACGTCAGACGCGTCCACCTCCACAACGAACGGCTGTGATGCATCTGGTTGGATGAGAACGGGTGCCGAAGCAAAACATTTTTTCAAAGAGGAAAAAGCTTGGCAAGCTTTGTCCGACCATTTAGAAAAATCCGTCCCTTTTCTTGTCATGTCAGTGAGAGGTTTGACAACAGATGAGAAATTACAAATAAATTTCCGGTAGTAGTTAGCAAACCCCAGAAAACGCTGCAGAGCCTTAAGATCCTCTGGCTGATCCCATTCAAGCACTGCTCTCACCTTTTCAGGGTCCATACGGAAACCGGAGGCTGACACCAAGAAACCCAAAAACTGAAGTTCCTGTACGGCGAATACACACTTTTCCAGTTTGGCGTATAGTTTATTGTCTCGCAAGATCTGCAACACCTGTCTCACATGCTCCTGGTGAGACACAAGATCTGGTGAGTAAATTAAAATGTCATCCAAATATACGACCACAAACAGCCCCACCAGATGACGAAAAATGTCATTAACAAAATGTTGGAATACTGCTGGTGCAGTAGTCAGACCAAAAGGCATGACAAGGTTCTCATAATGTCCCTCCGGCGTGTTAAACGCCGTTTTCCACTCATCCCCCTCTTTTATCCTAATCAGATTATACGCCCCCCTGAGATCCAATTTAGAGAACCATTTGGCGCCAACAATTTGATTGAAGAGATCAGGAATCAGAGGGAGTGGATACGGATCTCGAACAGTAATCCGATTAAGTTCGCGGAAATCCAAGCAAGGGCGTAGGCCTCCATCTTTTTTCTTCACAAAGAAGAACCCCGCGGCCACTGGGGAAGATGAAGGTCTAATATGCCCTTTGGCCAGACTTTCCGAAATATAATCTTTCATAGCCTGCCTCTCAGGACCAGAAAGGTTATATAACCTAGCTTTAGGTAACTTAGCATCAGGAAGTAAATTAATAGAGCAGTCATACACGCGATGAGGAGGCAACTCCTGACACCCCTCCTCAGAGAACACATCCCCAAAGTCCTCCAAAAAAGGAGGCAAAGTACTAGGCACGACCGCACTGATGACTGTGTTCATGCAGTTACTTTTGCAAAACTCCCCCCATTGGCTTATATCTCTGGACTGCCAATTAATCACAGGGTTATGTTTAACCAACCAAGGAAGTCCCAACACAATAGGAGTAGGTAGACCCTCCAACACATAACAAGATAATAGTTCCCTATGTATTGCCCCTACCCGAAGGTCAATGTTATGAACCTCATGAACAAAGCTACCTTGGCCGAGAGGCCTGGCGTCAATGGAGAATATAGGGATCGGTTTGACCAATACACTCAGATGCATACCTTGAGCCTGAGCAAACTGAGCGTCAACCAGATTAGCCCCGGACCCACTATCAAGAAGAACAGAAAATCTCTCCACTCTCGTACCAACCACCACCTCCACTGGTACAAGGAACTGAGAAGAACTAGCGGACGAAATACATACTCCCAGGTTGTCGTCCACCACACAACCTGGGATTAACAGTTTTCCGGCGACTTTTTGCTCAACAAGGCACGGGATGGACATCCCCCAACAAAATGTCCCTCTTTCCCGCAGAAGAAACACCTTCTAGTCCTGCGGCGTACCGCCAATCCCCTCCTACGAAATGATGTCCCTCCCAACTGCATAGGCTCCTCCGAACAGACAAGGGGAACCTCAACATAAGGGACTTTAGTAGTAGGTGGAGTAACAACAGGGGGCGGAGTTACCTCGCACCTCTCCCGGAGCCGTCTATCAGTACGGATAGCTAGGGCCATAGCAGCCTCCAGTGATGGAGGAGAATCATACTGAGCCAAAACGTCCTTTAATTTGTCAGAAAGCCCATGACAAAACTGGCTCCTAAGAGCTGGGTCATTCCACTGAGTATCTGTGGCCCATCTACGGAACTCAGAAGCAAATTCCTCCGCCGGACGATCTCCCTGCTGTATCTTACGTAATTTTGTCTCAGCAAGAGAGACCCGATCTGGGTCATCATATACCAAACCCAGGGCAGTAAAAAATCGATCTACTGACTGTAGAGCCGGGGATCCCGGAGGAAGGGAGAAGGCCCAGGATTGAGGGTCCCCTTGTAGGAGCGAGATAACAATTCCCACTCTCTGCTCTTCACTCCCTGATGATCGAGGCCGAAGCCGAAAATACAATTTACATGCTTCCCTGAAGGTAAAAAATTTGTCTCGCCCACCAGTGAACCTGTCCGGGAGAGCTACTTTAGGTTCAAATCTGGTTTGCTCCGAGGGAGACAAAACTTTGGACTTAATGTCCGTCAGCTCCATGGATAATCCCTGCAACTGCAGAGCCAGCTGGGCTACTGGATCCATGGCAACTGGGAATAATTTTATTGGCCAGTGAAAATGTCACGCGGTCTTATGATATGTGTACGATGTCAGTAAACTATTCTTAAAAGAACAACACTCTATACAACATATAGATTAGCAACATCAGCATGTAAATATAGAATAGATTTACCTGACACGATATCCGTTGAACTCAGGGTTAATCTTGAGGACTTGATACACTGTCACAGGAAAGAGGAGTACCGGGGGTCTAACCTGACCCTAAACTGGGGTCCTAACTAATCCCTCACCTTGGAGGTACTGATAATGGTTCAGAGGTCCAAGTCTCCAGCCTAACCCTGTCTCCTATCAGTCCCTGAACCCTGTAATCAGTCCTAAGAAGGATTCTGATTACCACCAAAGGGATATGGGCTGATCTCTGCTAAATACACAGATTAGACATATAAGACAGACTGGAGAAAACACAGACTTGCATACACACTCAAACACAGAAGGAACATAAATGATCTGGGATATTAAACTCTAAGCAAGGTGAGCTTAAAACAACTAAGGAGCACTTTAACTTAAGTCTATACAGATACAATCCTATCTGTGATCTGCATGAAGAATTTCACTGGCAACTCCCAACACAGACAACCAGAGATTTAAAGGAAACCAATCAACAAATAATTAATTGCAGCCGGAAGAAACTGCACCCAGTCCCAGAACTGAGCACAGACAGAATTAACTCCCTAACTGCCAAACACAAAGAAACAGCAACTCAGCTGTGAGAAGTCAGAATGTGCAACCGCGACGATCTTCGTGGCGATGCACACATGACAATATGGGTCCATGGTCTCTTGGGCACAGGCAATGGCATCAACAAACCACTAGAGCGAGAGCAAGGCTTGGAGCGAGAGCAAGTCCCGCAGGACTGCACAAATTCCCTGACATCACGAGACAAGTTAGGCCACCAAAAGGACCGACTAACCAAGTCTCTGGTACCAAAAATTCCGGGATGCCCAGCCAACGCGGAACAATGAATCTCAGACATCACACTCTTTTTCCACTGGTCCGGGACAAACAATTTTCCAACAGGGCAGCGCTCGGGCCTATCCTCCTGACACCCCTCCAGAGCAAGTCTCAAATTGGGTGAGATGGCGGAAAGAACTACACCCTCTTTCAAAATAACAGAAGGATCAGATAACTCAGGAGAGTCCGCAAGGAAACTCCTCGAGAGGGCATCCGCCTTAACATTCTTAGTGCCAGGAAGAAAGGAAACCACAAAATTAAAACGTGTGAAAAACAAGGCCCACCTGGCCTGTCTAGGATTGATTCGCTTGGCAGATTCCAGATAAACCAGATTCTTATGGTCCGTAAGGACCACCACCTGCTGTTTGGCTCCCTCCAGCCAATGTCTCCACTCTTCAAAAGCCCACTTCATGGCCAGTAACTCCCGATTACCCACGTCATAATTACGTTCAGTAGGAGAAAATTTTCGAGAGAAAAAGGCACAAGGGTTACTTTTAGAGGTCTCTGGATCTTTTTGGGACAAAACGGCACCTGCCCCAATTTCAGAGGCATCAACCTCCACCTGAAATGGCAAAGAAACATCAGGCTGCCGTAGAACAGGAGCAGAAGTGAATCTCTGCTTAAGTTCCTGAAATGCAGAGACTGCCTCAGGAGGCCAATTCACCACATCAGAACCCTTTCTGGTCAAATCAGTCAATGGTTTAACAATAACCGAGAAATTACCAATAAATTTACGATAAAAATTGGCAAAACCCAAAAATCTTTGAAGAGCCTTTAATGAAGTAGGTTGGACCCAATCACAGATGGCCTGAACCTTGACCGGGTCCATTTCAATAACAGATGGGGACAAAATGAATCCCAGAAATGAGATCCTCTGTACGCCAAAAAGACACTTTGATCCCTTCACATACAGAGCATTCTCTCTCAAAATCTGGAATACAGTTCGAACATGTTTCACATGAGAGTCCCAGTCATTAGAAAAAATCAAGATATCATCCAAATAAACAATCAGAAATTTATCCACAAAATCCCTGAAAATGTCATTCATGAAGGACTGGAAGACAGAAGGAGCATTAGTGAGCCCAAAGGGCATCACAAGGTACTCAAAATGCCCCTCAGGGGTATTGAATGCCGTCTTCCATTCATCCCCATGCTTAATGCGAATAAGGTTATATGCCCCCCTGAGGTCAAGCTTGGTAAACCAAGTAGCGTTTTTCACCCTGGAAAACAGGTCAGAAATCAAAGGTAACGGGTATTGATATTTTACAGTAATATTGTTCAAAAGACGATAATCAATACACGGCCTTAATGAACCATCCTTTTTGGCCACAAAGAAAAAACCGGCACCTAAGGGTGAAGAGGATGGTCTGATATGACCCTTCTCCAATGATTCCTTGATATAAGACCGCATAGCGTCATGTTCAGGTACAGACAAGTTAAAAAGTCGACCTTTAGGGAATTTACTACCAGGCACTAATTCAATAGCGCAGTCATAGCTCCTATGGGGAGGCAAGGATGCAGATTTACTTTCGCTAAACACATCAGAAAAATCAATCAAAAAGTCAGGAACATCCTGAGCCTGGGAGGAGGCAGAAAAAACAGGAGTGTTGGTATTAACACATTGGCAGCCCCAACTGGTTACAGACACAGATTTCCAATCCAAAACAGGATTATGAGACTGCAACCAAGGGAAGCCCAGTACGATAATATCATGCAGATTATACAGAACCAAAAATTTACAGCACTCCTGATATTCAGGTTCAACCTCATTATCACCTGAGTAGAGAACTGAGGTTTATTCTCAGCCAAAGGGGTAGAATCGATCCCCAGTAGGGGAATAGACTTCTGTAGGGGTATCAAGGGAAACCCACAACGTTTAGCAAAATCATAATCCATCAGGTTAATAGCTGCTCCAGAATCAACGAAAGCCTGAGCAGAAAATGAGGACAGAGAGCATATCAGAGTGACAGTTAATAAAAACTTAGTCTGAACACTACCCAAGACAACTGAGCGTGCAAAACGTCTTCCCTGCTTAGGGCAGACTGAAATAGCATGAGAGGCATCACCACAGTAGAAACATAACCCATTGCGCTTTCGAAACTCATGACGCTGTGCCCCAGACAAAACTCTATCACAATGCATGGGTTCAGAAGCAGGTTCACAAGGCAACACCATTCCACGCATACTTCTCCGCTCACGCAAACGTCTGTCAATTTGAATCGCTAATGACATAGAATCATTGAGACCAGAGGGACAGGGAATCCCACCATAACATCCTTTACATTATCTGACAGACCCTTCCGAAAAAGGGCCGCCAAAGCGTCGTCATTCCACTTGGTCAGGACTGCCCACCTACGGAATCTCTGACAGTGTAACTCAGCGTCATCAAGACCCTGATTTAATGCCAACAAGGCTTTTTCAGCTTGATCAGTGACATTAGGCTCATCGTACAATAACCCCAAAGCCTGAAAAAATGCATCAACATCACTCAAAACAGGATCCCCAGGTGTCAGGGAAAAAGCCCAATCCTGAGGATCGCCGCGCAGGAAGAGAGATGACAATTTGAACCTGCTGCGCTGCGTTCCCTTGAGGACTTAGATTTTAAGG